>VXBO01002859.1:649015-662793 GCA_013400135.1 Rhinoptilus africanus
AGAAAAAAGAAAAATCACATAGAGCAAGCTTCCAATCAAGCCTGCAATCCTCCCAGTGCTCAGTATTTGTACTTGGCTGTGTCTCCAAAGTGATAGGACTGGCAGTGCTCATTGTTTTCTCAACTCACATCCAAGTTTTTAATTTCCTAACCGAGACACCAGTTTCACATGACCTATTCTCCGTGCTTTTTTGCTTGTGATAGTCATCTTTGCCATATACTGATAAAGATATGTGGCCTACCTACACTCCACACATAATCTTATGCACTTTTATTTGTGCACCAGCTACATAACTAGCTAGGCAACCTTCTTCTATCAACTCTTCCATCTCTGCATCTTTTAACTATCTATCTCTCATTGCACCATCTTTCTAACAACTTTGTGTGCCAAGACAGCTCTGAAGGTAACGGTAACAAATCATACAAGAATGCAAGCTGAACAGACAGCCTGTGCTACAGCCCTCTTAGAAATGAAAATTAAATAATCTGTATGGATGACATTTTAGTAGCTATTTAATACAATAATCACACTGAGTGAAACTTTGTCAGAGGGAGACAATCTTTTAAGGGTCCATCATGATTCTGGTGAAGTAAAAACATACAACTGTCAAGTGACTTTTCTGTCAAGTGACTTTTATTGAAGTCATCATATAAAGAACTAGAATTGTCTTGGGACAGAGCCATTGGACTGGAATTAGGTAAAATTCTGAATCCTGTTCTAATGGTGGTATGACTTTTGGCAAGTAATTTCAGCCCAAGTAATTCAGTGAATGTAGTTGTATCACTGTCTTCCAAGTCCCATTTGCTGAACTATTTTCACACAAGTTTACTAAAACATCACATTTAGCAGTTGCTGAAACCACAGATGAATGCAGGAGGTTCAATATGTTATATCCAACAGTTTAGACCCTAATGCACCTAACCATTAGTCATTCATTGTTAGTACAAGGTGTATAAAGGGAAAGACAGAGCCATCACTTTCTTTATTAGAATTAGCACAGCCAAAAACATCTACCCAAAGATCTGAGTGGTGAACAGGAGCACAAATCTAACCTAATAACAAGATGTGATGATGTGAAGATCCTTGTAGACTTCTGGTATTGGATAGAGCAACAGAGACCAGAAGAAAATGGGAACCCTATTGAAGCAAGTGTAGCACACTCGCCAGAAAAAAAAACCCATAACCTATCAAAAGGCTTTTTCATCCCTAGCATGAGCAGTCATAATAAGAAAAGACATAAGAAAATGGCATCAATTATGATATCTGTCCAAAACTTTGAAGAACTATCTCAAAATATGACCATCTCCAGAACTGTTGCATCAGAAACATCTCTTACATTGCAATAATGCTTGAGCCCTTCATCCCTTCAGAAGCCACGTGGTCTAACAATCAAATTAAAAAATTACGGTCACAAAGACACTGATACCAGTCCAGGACACTGTGATATGTATTTCAGTAACAGTGTAGGGAATAGGCTCAGAGAAAGACAATGTGCTTTATTTGGTAAAGTGGAGGTCTTTCTGAGAGTAACTGACCCTTGCAACACCCCATCAGATTTGCAGTAACTTGCCTGTCTAAAACCAAGGGATGTTGTTCATCTAAACAGGTCTTATTTCTGGGCATTTTAACAATCTATGTTATAGCCGAGGTCATACTACACAATGGTCCCTTCTACAGGCCTGTGACTTTTTCAGATGCAGCCCTTGCATATTTACTGAGAACACAGGCACTCTTTTTTTGTTAAAACAGAACAGGGTGTTGTTCAGTGGGACTGACCTGGCTTAGCAGATGTTAAAGATCCTTTCTTATAAAAGAAGCAGTAATTGAAACCAGATTCTTTTCGGCCAAATGTTTCTCTGCTTCTGGATTAAATAAATGGGTGTAAGGGAAGAGGAAAGGGCATCTCTCCCTTTGTGTATAGGTTTTGCCTGTGAAAGGGTTTCCTTTCAGAGTGGTAAAGATATCAGCATTAGTCTCCTGGGATGGCTAGATTTATATTCACTTTTCTAACTCCAGTAAAAGCTAGCAACATGCTATATGTTGCTATATATATATATATGCTCTGATATTGTGGAGCATATATATAAGGTCATGAAACTTTCAAGAACTTTGCAAAAGAGTATCATGTCACATGCATGGCAGAGTGTGTCCTTTCTTCACCAAGGCAGACAAAATGATCGTGTCAGCTGCAGGACTGGTTATCTGGGCAGCAGCAACAATCCTCACTTCCCTTCAGATGCAGAAGGAGCTTCCAGTGTAATTCAGCTGAATGAGAAAGACATCTGAACCCTAACTCCTGAGCTGAACACCCTAAGCACGTGGGAGAGGGAAACCTGTACTGGAAACAGTATTCCCACTTTGCAAACTGATTTATCACTGCCATCCAGCAAAATCAGTGCCCAGGCACACATCGTGCTTTGGGTGACAGGCCAAAAAGCCAGCCTGATTCAGCTGAATCCTTGATTCATCTCTGTGTACGAGAAACAAGGCAGTTCACCCTCTCTGTATGCAAAGTAATTTAAACTCCAGGTGTCCTATGCTCTCCCATTTGCTCTTATGGCATGTTTTATGAAGTTTTTTCTGGAAAGTACCTCAGTGTTGACTGGACTGCTCGATGTTAGCAATGTTCTTACATTGCAAAAGCAAATGAGCTACCTGGTGGTAGGCATACAGCAAAAAGGGAACAGGTTTTACTTTTGTGTTCACATTCTCAGGTCAGTGCTGGCTTGCCCTAAGATATGCTTAAGCCTGTGTCTGAACACAGATTTTTGCCTACACAATGTAAGTGTGAGATAAGTTTGGGGAGGCTGGGAGCAGTCAAACTGTGCCTACCACACTGCACAATAAATGCAGTAGGAAAAAATGTAACTAAGGATTCACAAGCAAAGCCATAACTCCTGTGAAACAGCACTTCTTACCCATACTTTAGACAGAAATTTGACACCTCCTCTTTTCACTGTCTTAGGAAAAATAGTAATAAAAATAAACCACCCTAATCTTTATGGACAGGGCCTGAACCAGTTTCTCTGTGAGACACAGATGTCTCATTCCTGCAGCTCACATGGCCACCCCTTCATTACCCACGGGAATCAGGCTCTGGAAGCACTTGGCTTTCCTCACCAGTAACTGCACAGCTCCTTTCATTCCCCCACTGTCTTCTAGTTCTGTTTAATTGTGCCAGTACCTTCCAAAATCATTAGAACAATATGAGAAAAACACATCTAAGCCGTGGGACCCTGAAATCAAGCACAGAGGGAAGGTAAGTAACTGTGTATGCATGCGTGTGTGTGTGTGTGGAGGGGGGAACAGAAGAGGACTCATCTTAAAGAAAATGAGAAGACTTTAAAATACAACAACCTATATGTAATGTGACCTGTGTGCCTGAGTTGCTCGCTTCTCTCAGTGCCATAGCTTCAGTGACCAGACGTTTACCCGTTATTATAAAAGGAGACAGACCACTCTAAGGCAAGGAATTCTCTGCAGAAGCAGCATAAGCTGAAGTTCGCCTTCCCACCCATGTGTACAGTACACCAAACATCCAGCCATGCTCAAAGGCTTTTGCAGAAAATGGATATGTATGTGTTTGCATGTGTGAAGAATAATGAATGAAGATTCATTGGCTGACTTCATTGATTTGCTACCTGAATATAAATATTTAATGCTACCATGTGGACTCCACCGGTTGACCATGAGGTAAAAGCAGTTGGGAGCTACCTTTGCTTTCCCGGGTGCCTCTACTATTGAATTTCAGTAAATGAGTAGAAAAACATACTATTTCAGAACAAGCCAAAGCCTTATCCATACTTACATTAGAGATGGAAGATCTGCTTTTGGTGATCCCAAGGTCTCTATTCCCAACATCTAAAGAGAACGATGGAATAAATGTGTCATAATCACTAGATTAATTGAATATTCTTCCCCAAACAGTATTATCAGGACAACGAATTACAGTTCCAGGAAATCAAAATGACCAGCTCATATAACAAGGATGAAGGCACATGCAGGGAGGACAGATAAGCCTCAGGCCCAGATTCTCTACATGAGTATTGTGTGCATTGGGAGATGCATCATAAAAAATTGAATGTCAAGCATGCAACTTGCACAGCAGAAAATCATGGCTAGAAGAAACACACCTAGGGAAAATACAAGTGGAGATTAAAGAGATAGGCAGGGGCTGAAGTGTAGGAGTCTTTGCTATAGGGGATATAGACTACCCTAGTGTAAAGGTGAGAGATGCCTTTTCACCTTGAACTACAACTTATCTGCACTGGACAGGGGAGTCATTTCAAGGGCTCAGAACAATATCAATTTTGTTTTCTCCTAAGAAAACATATATCCATGGGAAGAGACACTTGGAGGAGAGGACAAAGCAGCTAGTAAAACCAGAAAGATCTGAGAATGAGAGGTGATCAACAAAGTAGTAGATAAAAGTCATTATACCTGCAGATCCCTGGATACCCGAAGTTGGGAAATTCATCGTTTGAAAACTATTTTATTCATTGTAGGTAATCATAATTTCAAAAGCTGCTAAATGTGTCAGTAAGTACACTGTAGTGTTGAGGGAACTGAAAATTTTGCAGTTTAGGAAGAGACTTATTGAACTCTAACATTACTAAAAGGGTAAGACTGGGTTCAATAACTTATTAAGAAAATACATATATTGCAGCTGTTCATGCAAGACAAACAGGAGAGAAGTAATATGTCCAAAAGGAGAGAAGTAGCATATCTGCTACAGCTTCTCATTACTAACTCTTTTAATAAATTCTCACTAAAATTTTAGAAAAACTTGTACTTTGAAATCAATTGAAATGTGACAAAACTATACCATAAAGCAAGTACCAATGTTTTCTTGTTTAAAGAGAGAATATACTGTGTGAGGTTCCCCCGGGAGTCTCATAGCCTGAGTTATTAAGAACCTGGATGATGGAATGAAGACTATATGTATTACATCTGTAAACAATGTCATGCTTTAAGGATCTGATAGTTCCCTGAAGTTCAACCTTGGATGTAGCGTGGGGAGAACCTACTTTTCCTTTTAACCAGCAGGTTGTAATATATCTGAGAGACATCACTATGATAACTGAACTGTGTTGCTGTGCGTGTGTTATATGTGAGGGTATTTGTCCTCAGCTCACAAGGAACACACACGATGACAGGCACAGTGCCTAACACAAAGGAAGGGAGAGGAAAGATTTCAAAAGCCAAACTGTGTTATACGCAGCCCATCTCTTTCTAAGTTTGGCAAAGCTTACACTGGGAACAGTTTCTCCTTGAGGGAGCAGAGATCACTGAGGAGCTCTGAGGACTGCAAAGGTATCAGCAACACCTTCAGCAGAGAGAGATTTTCTTCCTCCTTCATGTTATTTTAGATGTAAAGATGCACGTCTGAGAAACCACATTTGTAAAAATATAAGGCAAGAATGAGACGGTGAGAGGAAAACAACAGTTTGGCATAATACAGAGGGGACAGATAACCACATAATGTCAACTTCCACTCATTTCTACTTTTCTGATAAGAACAGAAGCAGGGATTACATTTGCAGGTGCACTGCTGCTACCAAGAGCAGATGTGTTTTCCATGCAAACATCTGCACAGCACAGGGTCACAGCCTCTCTGCTGCCATGGGACGAGGTGAGCGTAGGGTGCTTGTCGGAGGACTGGGGTGCAGCACCCACAGCTCTGCTTGTTCCTGCCATAAAGGAATTCAGGTCAGTGCTTAATTTGAAATTATATAAAACTTGTGGAAGTCTGATCTTAGGACACAGAAGCAGCAACAGTTTTTTTCTGAAATATGAAAACTCCATTTGGCTTTTCTTCTTTAATTTTTCCCAAACCGTAGGAAGACTTAGAAAGAATGGAGGGATGAGGCATAGGCTGAAGCTCTGACTTGACTGGACTACCGATCTTACAAACACCCTTCTGTGAGTCCAGCAACAGCCTCTAACTGTACTATTGCACTGCCAAGACCAGGGAGCTCTTTTTGCTGTGGATTTGCTGTACTGGGGAGGAGTTTCCCTTATTTTATTTTGCTTTGAAAATTATTTATTTTAATGTTTCTGTTTCACTAGAGGGGGAAAAAAGGTTTGCTTTTTTTTTTTTTTTTTCTGGGTGGGAGAATAAGATTTTAATTGTATCAGCAAAAAGCCAGAATCTTGGTTCTTGAATAAGCAAGGACAATTATTCAACATATTAGCATATACTAAGAAGCATATTCATGACAAGGTGGAAATAAGCCATCAGCTTACTTTTCACTATAATCATGTAATTATTTTTTCCATACTCAACATTTTACTAAAAGATACACGACTGACAGATGAAAAAACTAACATTGTTCTGTGGGGTTTTTTTTCCTCCAAAAGGAATAAAAAATTGATGTGAACCCACTGGCTAAAACGAGGTCGGTCGTTTATAGAACAATCTTTTATGAGAGCAGAGTTTCTGTTTCCTTCTGCTAAACTTGTTTAAAAAAATGAGACTTCTCCAAGTCACACTTAAGGGTGATTTCTTTCAAATTAGTGTGATTATGGGCAGCAAATTTCATTGACTCCTTCTAGTCAATAAGTTTCAGCCTGATGAGTGCAGAGGAAACTTTTACTTGCCTGCATAGGCTTTGCATAGAACTTTTGGCTCCGTTTGTTGCTTTTTCTGAACACAAAAAGGCTTCTATCAGCTTTTTAATTCAGTACCAGAATTTAGGCCCATGAGTAAATTAGACCCAACTGAGAATTTAGGCCCAACTGAGCCACACCATGCCCTACTGGGATAGTTGTGCAGTCCTGGTTGCTGGATCCACAGCTTGGCCATCTCCCAGCTGCACACGATGACAAAATCTGATGTGTTTTATTCCCTGGATTCATCTGGGAGAACATCCCAACATGGGCACAGAGGGAATCTATGTGGGAAAGTCTGCATGATCAAGGAATCAGGACTACCCAACCTGCAGTGTAGACATAGCCATGGTGCCCACATAACTTCCTTCTCATTTACATTATCTGAGCACCACTGAAGTTTTGCCACATGGCTCCGGGCAAGAAGGTGGCATGCATCCTTGCCATCCTGAAGCACCATCTAGTAACACCCATCAGTACAAACATGAGCAAAAATATCCATGACCTTGGAAGGAAGGTCCTGTGGGCACGATCTTCTCCCTGTGACTTCATACTTCATAGAGGCCATGGGATCAGGTCTGAAAACTTCATTTATGTTGCTCAATGTGGAGTCCAAACATTCAGTCTTGCCAGGGATGCTCTCTGCAAACAGATCTTGAGCCTTCACATTGCAACTTTTTGAACTTTCTTTGTATTTCCCTTCATTTTTCTTTGACACACAATTTACATCACAGGCAGCAGTGGGAAACTGAGAATTCACAGATCCTGCAGATTTAATGTTAGTTTGCTTGGAAAAAGGATGGAGCAAAAATTGCCTAAGAACTAAATAAGCACCTTCAGATTAATAAATATTAATAGCATAGCTTTGCACTTAGAGAGCAGCTTCCATCTGGAGGTCTTGCCTGGCTTCATAAATATTAATAATCCAGTTCCATCAAAATTTATCAGAATATTTCCACTGGAAGTCAATGAAAATGGGTCTTGGTGTTGGTGTTTTTCGGTGATTAATATTTTTTACCCCTTCTTCTAACTCACAGCAATCCTGTTCCTCCTTGAATCTTGACAGGCATTGGAGCACATGCTCTGAATAGGCCTCTGTCTGAACAACTTTCCTTGGTTTGTGAGCTTAACTAGTCCCGAATGATTCTTTTTTCAAGAAGTGGCAACTCTCGATGTTTCTGGTTTTCCTCTCCTCTACAAGCAGAAGGCAGAGCTGGTCAGAAAAGTGTTATCATCAGGAACAAATATATCTGATTCATATGGAAGTGCAGGCTATTCCTGAAGGCAGGATTTAAAGCCCTTCTCTTATTTCCTGAACTCCTCTACTTGTTAACTATTTCCCTGCTGCCAGTGTTCTCCTGTGTTACAGAAGAGCTCTGATCAGAAGCAGTATTAAAATGAACACAAATCAGATCTTCATTAAGAGAGTGCTAAAAATGAGAAGGCAGGTGATGTATGGTACCTTGAAAGGAACCATATATGTCAAAATTCTAGATTTTTTTTTTCTCTTGCTTGACTTTGCATGATGGCAGCACTTCCGTGAAAAGCTCAAACCCTGCATTGCAAGTTGACTGGATGTGCACCTCTGGGAAAGCCACAAGATCCCAAATAGTTCTAAGAGTCAGAGCTGCTGCTTCCCATGACACAAAGTGACATCTGAGTTGTGAAGCCAGCAGGAGCCCAGAGCTGCCACCTCACATAGAATCCAAATTTCGTCAGTTGAATAACATTTGTTTTCCCATTAGTATACTTTTTTGTTTGCTCATGCAGGTTATTTGCTTGTTTTACTCTCTCTTGCCTTTTTTCATGCTTCCTCAAATATTAATTCAATGAATAATTTCTCTGAGGGTATCCACAGTGCCAAAAGAAAGACAAGCTCAACTCTGTGGAGAGGGAATTTTCTGCAGTCTGGTTTGCTGCTGATGAAGGGTTTGCTTTGTTTTTGTTTCATGGATGTAACCACTGCTCTAGATCGTGACACATTGCTGGACATGTTTCCTGGTTTTGCAGTTTCCAATGGAAAGTATCTAGGTTTAAAATATGTTTTAGAAGACTTTAAACTTTTTTGGTGTTAATTTTAAACAATTTGTTCTTTTCATACTTGATTTACTTTATAGAAAAATAAATATTTGGGATTGGATGTTAGCAGGGAAGATTGTTTTCCCTTCTCCCACTTCCCTCATCTCTAAATGAACAAACACAGTCAAGTAATGAGTTCATAGGATGACTTGTCAGTTATTTTGGAAAAGAGGAAAATAATGAAGAAAGGAGTATATTTGTTAAAAAAAGTCAAACAAATAATGACTCATGCATTCAAACAGGAATCTCAGATTCAACCTTGATTTAAAAGAAACACACACAAAACAACATTGTGGAGTAGTCTGATTCATCAAGAAAAATTAAAAGAAATTTAATAAAAGTCTTTTTAAAAAATCGATTTGGCACTACAAAAGCCAGAATACTAACACTGTCTGCAAGGTATTCAAACCTATAATGTGAATCAGAAGCCCAAATCCTTGCTAAAAGGGAGAGTGTGGGAGGATCATTTCAGTTGCCTTGTCCTGAGTGCTTTGTGTTACGGTTTTGTCCTGAATAAATGGTTTCACAAGTGAGCTGTTGAAGTAAATTGCCTTTAAATGACATAAAAAATGAATTGTAAACAACAGGACCTTCGCAGTTTAAAAGAGAAACGTTAGGTTCAGTTCTTTCCTTCTTGTAGCTGAAATCCCTGAATATCTTGTAGAACAACACACTTACAATATAAATGCTACAGCATCTTTGTTTGCTTAAAGAATTTGCAAACTGACTCAGTATAATGTCAATCCATCCTCAGCAAATGCTTCAGCTGAGCCCAGTGGATGAAATTATGTGATAACTTTCTACAGTGCCTTCCATGGCTGAAGTGTCCCTTCAAAAGCTAAGCATTTTACCATCAACCACCTATCAAAAGTGGTTTTTGTATTTTATGAAGTGGTAGCTAAAACCAAACTGCTCATGGCTACCAGAACAGTGACCTCCAGCACACAACATGCAGAGAGGGGTTAAAGGATCTGTGTTTGTTTAGTCCGGCAAAAAGGAAGCTAAGATGCTTGCTAGCAGTGGCCACTGTCGGCTCGTATTATTATACTGTGCTGTCTTTCGTAAACCAGGGCAAGAGGAACACAAACATATTGAGACCAGGGGCCAGTCCCTCAGGTTAGTGTCATAGACCTAGAGTAGCAGGCAACACAACTGAAGCCAACGTGACCTATTCATTCCTTCTGCTGAAACTGCCAACATTAATTCACACCAGAGAGCAGTCAGAGCAAGGAAGTCATTGCACATGGACCAGTCACCACTAACAATGCTTGATTCCAACCTGACCCAACTCATTTCCTAGATGTGAAAGCATTTGCACTTCACTGACTCTTCTGTGGGCTAGCCAGCCCTGCCCTACTACCCTGCCTAGAAATATAAATAGCTGGAAAATGACACATTTTTTTTAACTGCTCAGGATTTGACCTCTGACATTGATAACATGAGGGGGGAGGCAGCCTTACATGAAAGTAAACAGCCTGAACCTTCTGAAAAGTGACTTCACTGATGAAATTTCAGTTAAGTTCATACCATGAAACCCAATTTATATATCTCTCTCTGCTCTCAGAAGAACATTCTCCTTATACTTCTCAGGTGCCCTGGTGATTTTGTAGGGTTTCCACAAGGTAACTTTTTTTTCTTTTTTTTTTTTTTTTTGCTTTCAAAAGAAAGACAAGAAAACACAAAGTAGCTGAATAGCGTTCAGAGTCCAGGACCTCTCCTTTAGTCCCGGACTGGGACATTTATGGTCACATTCCTCCCTGGACTTCCTTTTCCTGCACCTCTCCAGGCTTGTTTCAGCCACAACCACCACCTTCTGTCACAAGGTATGGATTTTCAGCCCTTTTGCTGAAGTAGCACTAGCATCAGCCACTGGGACTAGGGATATCCTTTCTTCCCAGTCAGGGTTAGTGAGAGCAGGAGTGCTGTGGCCTTGTTTAGTTGTGGCAGAAAATGCTCCCAAGCAAGGGAAATAGCAAAGGAGAGTGTGCCAGGATAAGGCTTTTGCTGGAATGGATTTTCCTTCCTGTAACACAATCCCTTAAGACCGGTGCTTATGCATGTGTGATGTGTGGCATCCTCTTCCTCCGCTGTGTTTATGCAGCGCTTACTCAGCCCCATGGACATCAAAACTAAAATCTCCCCTCGCAAGCCTTTGTGGTGAGTCTCCCACCTCCCTAGTGCTTGGATGTGAATCGCAGGCTACCTGAAAGTCTCCCAGGTAAGACAGAGGCGAGTTTATCTTTCTGTTCCTGGCCTTTTGGCTGTTGAAAGATATCTTGTGTTACAATACGGTGTCAGAGGGACAAACTTCTCCCAGCGCACTTCTGATTCATGAGAGGACAGCCTTTGCGACAGAAGCTGAGGGCTTAAGCAATCTCTTTTCCCCCCGCTGGTGACCAGAGCTCTTGTTCTTAATGCTGCTTACAGATATTCATCTCTTGCACAAAATTGTCTTATCTTGCTCCCATAAAGGAAACTGTCTGAGATGCATCTGGGAGCGCTGGAGATGAATGTATGTTTATCTGAGCCTGCCTCTTACAGGATGCCTTAGCTTAGAGATAGGGGAAGGATGCTAGACCTTTTGTTTTCTCCTGTGAAGAAAAATCAGGCTGTGGGAGGGGCTGAGAGACTTTAAACAAGAAATAAGGCTTAAGGGAATGCAGAGAGTTCTCACTTTTTTCTTGAGAATAAGAAAACATGAACATAAAGAAGTGGAACTGGGTGAAAGGGAAGAGAGTATGCAGGTATGATGGGAAACAGAGAAAGGTAATGAAACAAGGCCAGAGCTAGGAATGGAGAAAAGGAAAAGGAGTTAGTTTTCCAGAGAGAAAGCATAGATCTAAATTCCGCAAGTCATTATCTCTTTCTGAAGGAAAATAAACAGTAAACAAAAAGCAGGCACTGATACCTCTCCTCAGGATGTCTTCAAGTGGAAGGCTGTATGGGGCTGCGTTAGTAAGGCGGTGCTGTCCTGTGAGGGCAGGGATCTGGTTGTGCAGGAAGCCCAGCGCATCCCTAGGAGGATGGGATGACTGCCCATCTGCTTGCCCCAGAGTTTTGGCCCTGATATTGGCTGGGGTCCCAGAGCTGCACAGGGAAGTAATTGGGATGACAAAACGGTAAGGACATTTTTGGCTGGGTGTCTTGCTGGTTAGCCAGGCACTGCTGCCTCCTTCCTCTTGCTCTTCCTGGACATCAGGAGCTAAGCTGCCAAGGATTTCTTCCTGCCTCAGCAATTGCAAATCTCCTCTCAGTGGCGTATAAAAGGAGAAGAAGAAGCCAGTGGAAGTGTTTGGGATCCCAGAACATCATCCTGACCCCTTCCTTTCCCATGGAGATGATTCCAGCTGTTGTTCTTATTCTGTTTTAGCTTCAGGCTCTTTTTATTCAGGCCTCACCATAATAAAAGTTAGGGTTTCAGTTCAAGCACAAAGAAAAGAGAAGGGGCAAATATTAATACTACTAATAATAGTAGTAGCTGTAATAATAATAATAATAATAATAATAATAATAATAATAATAATAATAATTTGGAAGATGCTATATGGTGCAGAATGAGTCAGACATAAGAAAGCAGGAGATGAAAAAAGGGCAGGAAAATATTCTGATGTGGTTTAAAATACCAAGGCCTAAGATAATCAGGCGTTGTCCCAAGGATTTTTGCTATCTTCCTGTGTTGGTTGAATTGTGTTTTCTTCTCAATGCAAATACAAAATGCAGAGCTCCTGCTGACATGGAGAGATTCTTCAAAATAAATGCTCATATGATGTAATGCACCTCCCAGAGACAGGCTCTCATTTTTAACACAGTTTGTAATAGTTCCCAGTTTCACCCCCTGAACCCCAGAACAAACTGATGCAAGCTACAGCCTGGAAGGAGAAACTAAATTAAGGCTTTAAAATACTCTTTACAAGTACTTAAAAAGAAACACAAGGTTTATGTTATTATTATTATTACTGAACACATATCCGGGGAATCTAATCTAATATGCCACCCTGCCTTGCGATGTTGAAGTCCATCAAACCAAATTAATTAACCAAGTGGAATTAATTACTTCCTTTGATACTACCCAGTTTGAGAACTGAGTGTTTGGGTTTTTTTAAAGCTTCAAACTGGCAGCTGAGAAAAATTATTTCTTTTAAACAAATATGCAAATGAAAAAATGTTCATGCTGAAAATAATATTTTTTTTCTTGATCTAAGATTATTTAGGCTTCTTCCTTTTACTGTATTTTTTCCTGTGATTATGTTTTTCTCTCCCTAGCATTGTAGATGTCAAGGTAGAATATAACCATTATTTCAAGCCCAAATTAAGCCAAGGTAATAAAATGTTTAGAACAGGACCTAGGCATGGAATTAGTAGTGCAATAAGGAGCCCGTTTCTTTTCTATGAGCATGGGCTGATGTAATATGGGCTCTCACATCACATAGTATTGTCATCATAAAGCAACTACATAGCCCATTAGACTGGAATGGAATTTTGGTCCTCTGTTACTTCTTGTCTTGGCTCTGTAATCATGGGAAACAGCACCTTAATACATATTTCACAGAATCACAGAACCGTAGGGTTGGAAGGGACCTCAAGAGATCAGCTAATCCAAGCCCCCTGCCAGAGCAGGGTTGCACAGGAACGTGTCCAGGCAGGTTTGGAATGTCTCCAGAGATGGAGACTCCACCACTTCTCTGGGCAGCCCGTGCCAGTGTTCTGCCACCCTCAAGGTAAAGAAGTTCCTTCTCATGTTTAGGTGGAGCTTCCTATGCTCATTTGTGCCCATTCCCTCTTGTCCTGTCACTGGGCACCACTGAAAAGAGCCTGGCCCCATCCTCCAGACACCCACCCTTTAAGTATTTATAGGCATTAATAAGGTCACCCCTCAGCCGCCTCTTTTCCAGACTAGAGACCCAAATCCTTCAGCCTTTCTTTGTAAGAGAGGTGTTCCAGTCCCCTAATCATCTTGGTAGCCCTTTGCTGTTCTTTCCCCCCATGCCATGATGCCCAGAACGAGCTGTTCCATCATCTTCCCAGGGATGGAGGTGAGGTTGACCAGCCTGTAGTTCCCCGGGTCCTCCTTCTTGCCCTTTTTGAAGACT
>VXBO01002862.1:4167-53718 GCA_013400135.1 Rhinoptilus africanus
AAACCAGAAAAAAAAAAAAAAAAAAAAAAAGAATTGTCTACTGGACTCATGCCCACCCTACCGAACCCCTCCCTTCCCACTTTGGAACAGCAGCTAAGCTCATTTGGTCAAAAGGCTTTCTAACATTCAATAAAGTCTTATGTTTTTCTGTTTTGAACTTGTGTCTTACTTCTGTTTAAATATTTCTGTTGTTTTTATGTTTGGCTGGGGACAGATCTACTGCCTTTACTTGCCCAGAATATCACTAGCTTTGAACTGAGACAGTGGCTTTGTCAGGATTACTTAAAGTTTCCTGAGGATCTTTTTTATTACAATATATCTAATAATATTTTGAGTCTTAAATCTTCTGCTTTTGTCAACAGAGTTGTCGCCTGTTCACTAAGGCAAGGGGCGAAAAGGGGCGAGAAAATAGCATTGAGAGGGCTGGTATCACAGAACTGGGAGACACTTTACAATGACAGTGTTTCTGTTGCTTTTAGCGATGAGGATCTTGATGCTGATTGTGCTGATAACAAAATCTCCTAAAGTACGTTTATAATTTGTCTCAGTTTTATCCTCAAGGCAATTTTTTGGCAACTCCTGTGGTGAGGGGGGTTCTGATGATCTTAGTCCCTTGAAAGCTCAAGCACTGCAGAGAATCCAGCTCAAATACTGGATAGATAAATACAGTGTGAGTAGAGGCCTACAATGTCTTTGCCTGTTTAATTTGTTCCTCTTCCAATGGTAATTTTATTTGAATAGAACCAGAATTGGCCCCTTAAGGTATAAACACAGCCTTTCAAGTAATGGTAGAAGTGAACGTAAAGAAAAAGTTGCTCAAAATTATGTTGATTTTGTAAAATACGTGTAATGGGCTTAGTGATAAATGTTTGCATTTCAACACATGAGACATTTTAGGCATATACTCTTGTGTATGTTATAGTTATTGAATTTTATCAATAATGTGCTTTTGGATTACTTGATCTAAAAATTTAAAATATCACCCTTGCTTCTAAAGTACATCCGACTATTCTTTTTTTTGCTATTCTTTAGAATATGAAACCACTTCATAATGCTAGAAATGAACCTTGAGGTAAAAGTTTCATTTAGTGATTTTATTTGTACTTGTGTCATATGGGACTGTGTTAAATGTGCCCATCTCGCACCAGTATTTCCTGTAATTTGTGAAAACTTTAGTGGCATTAAAAATGCACTCCTTTTAAGTTGTTTTTTTTTATAGCAAATTTGCTGGTAGCAGTTTAAGCCAGTTTTCTGACTTGTATTTTGGACTGTAGAAAATACCAGAGCTGGAAAATATGGCAATTTCATATTTAATTCAAATGCAGAAACCATGGGAAACAGTTGCAATTAAAACTAGAAAAGCAAAAGGATTAAAGTGTTTCACCAGCAAGTATCACAAATAATGATGGTTTAATTCCTGGCCCCTACAGTTTTCAAAACCAGAATTGATTGTAGTAATAATAATGTAGGACTTACCAGAATTTTTCAGAGTATAATTAGATGAAGTACAGCTCAACTTACAACCTTGAAAAAAAAACAACTCCAGAAGTCCAAAGATGTGAAATTCACTAGAACTTTTGAAGTGCCGCAGCAATTTAATACCATTAATCTAAAAATATTTTATCTCATTTTCAGTCTGACATAGTCTGGCTTCAACATTCAGCCATCTGATTTTATTGTCTCTTGATGGTTAGTGGGAAGTTCCTCTGGGTGACAAATTTCTGTTCCGTGTGTGGACAAGCTGTGGACAAGTCATTCCTTACTCTAGTCTTTGCTAATTGAGGTAGTCTGAGCTCCATAGGCTATTTCCTGTCATGGAAAAACTTACACTACAGTAATGAAAACCTCTAGGACCTCAAACTATTCCACTTTAAGCTTTTCCATCCTTTAATGACTTCAATGGTCCCCCCTAATTTTTCAGCATCTGCTGTGAAATTTGGATGTCAGGACTAGACACCAGTTGTAGGAACAGCAGTGCCAAACACAAAGGCAGTATGAGTCAATATACTGTGAGTTCAGGGCCAGGGGCTTATAAAGTGTGTCCAAAGCTTTCTTAGAGTCATCATCCTCCAGAACCCCTTCTAGCCTCCAGCATTGGTCCTACACGTAGAGACGAGGTTATCATTAGTAGAGTTGATGTTGTTTGCTTACATTTTTTTTTTTCCTAGTCATCGTGTCATTTGTAAAGCCTACAAGGATGGCAAAAAAGTATATTTTTCCTTTGTCATAGTAGTAAAGGATCTTGTATAGACCAGAATAATGCCTTGTTTGCCCCTGCACAAATTATGCAGCCCTTCACAGCAATTTATATGGTGACAGCAATACATATCACCCCAGTAGTGGTGAGATCAGGTAATAGAAAGTAGTCTGTTTAACATGGGATATTATTACACTCTTGTCACCTGAGACAAGAGTGTAATACCAATATGCTGTGCTATTATCATAGTAATTCATATTACTTCAGATAGTCTCAGGATGTTGGGAGTTTTCAGCAGTGGTAGAAATAGACAATAGGATGGTTGGACAAAGACAAAATTAAATGATTTGTCTCCCACTGAACTTCCTTTCCTGGTTAACATCAGTACTTGTTCTGTCTGGGAGGTGCAAGGTAACAAATTGCAATGGAGAGAGATAAAACTAAAAAGGAAAAATCATCCAGAGACACATAAGAAGAGAGATTAGAGAGGAAAAAGAAGGATTTCTGTAGGTGTGTCTGCATCCAGATGGCACTGACGTGTTAGCCTCTTACCAGTCCCACAGCAATTGGAATAAAAAAAAACCCTGTGAGCATGATATTCTACACCTGCTGAAGAAGTGAAAATTGATGTACAGTTTTGCCTCAGTGAACTCAGAGAACTGTCTATGAGCCATGACGCCTTTCCAGAATCATCACTTAGCTTCCCTCCCTTGTTCACCCCTTACATGCTCTTTATAAACATGTCTAAGACTCAGGAACAAAACATTCAGTCTTCTCCCACACAAACTTTCCACTGACTGCAGTGTAACCTGGTTCCATTCTGTGGAGTCTACAGGTGCTTTCTATTGCCGTTTACTCGCTCAGTGTCGGAGCTCTTTCTGCAATATGATTAATACTGCTTCTGTGAACTGGAGTGATGACCCGCTGTATGGAGACACAGGTTGGAAACTCAGTGCTACAGGACAGAGCTGCCTGGCTTAAAAATTGGACAGTGTGCAGAGACCAAGCTATGGATAGAGATGAATGACCCCTTCTTACTGTGATGGTAGTGTGACCAGCCTTTATAGGATTTTCTGTGCTCTTGCAGTTCTCTCTTTCTCATCAGCCTTCCTACAGTTGTAAAGTATTCTTGTTGAGGACTAGGCGTTCCTGTGGCAAGAGGCATATAAAAAGGGTCACAAACTTAATTATCAGTTGTCATTGCTAATGACACATGATATTAGGATGTGGTAGAACCAAATATAAAGGCTTTGTTGTACATGAGGAAATGAACAGAAATGCTAACGATTTTGTAGCTTGCATAGTTTGTGATATTTAGTGAAGTAAAGTCTCTGCCCAGTCTCACAGCTTAGTTACCATTCAACTTTCAAACATAAACCCATGGAGTTTTCTTCCTAATAATAAGTACCTTATGAGGACCAGCTCAATACCAAGACAAACACCATCTTCATCAAAGTGCGCTGGCTTCAGCTGCTCAGCCACAACCACGCTCAAGGGCACTTCAAGATCTCTAACCACAAATGTCTGCTTCTCTTTCTCCCTGTCGCTGCCTTCAGCACACTCTGCAGCTTACATGTATTTTGGCCCCCGATGAACCAAGGAGTTATTTCGGTAAATTTTCAAGCAGAGAGTACATTGCAAACTTCGTAAGGCTGAAATTCATGAAATTGCTGATAGAAAGGGTAAGGAAAGAAGGGTTTGTTCGCATAGGTGGTATATAGAAAAGTAAGGATTAATTTGGTTTCTGTGGAAGTCATCAGGAGTCTATCTTAGTATGAGAGCTGCTTTGAGGTCTACTGGGGATGCAGCTTGCACCAAATCCCTTACTGAATGCCTAAAATACTTGGGGCATTTGTTAGTCATTGGTCTATAGACAGGTAAGAACGAGTAACCATGGAGTTGTGTAGTCAGTGGAGCAATCAACCGATATTTGGCATTTTGAGTGTCTCCCTCTGAGGAAGAGCCCTCAAAGGCTCCCTTTCCAAAAGCTGACGTTGCACGTGGTTATCATTGCCTCTTCTGCTGATCTTGTGAAATGTGCTTCCCAGGAAAGAGTATGAGAACTAGCAGACAAAACAGCTAGCTGCGGCTGGATAATCACTGGTTATAGTCCAAGATGGGGAAATAAAAGAGAATTGCTTTGCAGTGATGAAAAGGCAGTCATTCTACTTACAGGATCTGCAAACACATAGAATAAAATAGAAGTTCCTGCCTATTATGGAGGAAGGGCAGAGATATAAACACTTGAGATATTTCCTCAGCTCACAATCAGATATAGCCAGAATAGTCTTCTGAGCCCCTACAAGTCTGTAAGGATTAAGTAATTATGTGTAAAAGTATGCTCTATTGTCCAAATTACTAGTGCCATCAACAGAATTGAGGTTGGGGGGGGGGGGGTTTGTTTTGTTTTGTTTTGTTTTAAATGGTTCTGGGTTTTCTTTCATCTAGCAGTGAGTAGGTAACTAATTAATATTGCTATAGAATTAACGAACCTATGTAAAACTGCCTGAGATGCTATGGTCAGGAATCAGACTAAGTCCATGATACAATGATTACCCCCAAACTTTCTTAATGTTTTTAGTTGAAACATATAATTATTATTACACAACAGTTTAGAAGCTGGCATCTTGGTGATGCGCTTTCAAAGTATGCTTGGTTAAGCAATTGTCTCATAGATTAGCATGGCTATGGAGGGGCTTGATCAGGGAGTCCAATTCTGACACGTTCAAGGGTGCTGTTCTCATCTTTTTTGCAGTGGGATCTAACACACATAAACCAGACTTTACTTGTAATATTCCCAGGTGGCTACCCTGACAGAGGAAAATTAAAAAGTTTTAGAAGACTTAATTCACAAGGGATTAGATGAGTAAGATATCCTTACAGATTTACCGAAAGCAGGATGTACAAAATGAAATAGATACAGTTTTCCCCTCATTTAGTGACTTGAAGATATCCTTACCCTCCCTAAGACTTTTTTTGATGGAGCTGTAATACTTTGTAAGAACAGGTAAAAACTTCTCTTTCATCTTTAAAATCTCAAATGATTAAATGATTTTGGATGATAGTCAAATTGTAGCTGATCCAGTAAATTTTTCTTAGTCTGCCTGCAGCCACTCCCGATATGCATACACTCACACAAACATTGTACTAGGTACATGCACATGCACATCCCTCATCTCCTCCACAGGCTTTCTCGCTTTACTTTTTAAAAAAGGAATTCAAATATTAGACCCAATTTCAACCAATTTTGTTTGCCAATCTGAATAAGTACTTCATTTAATCCTTTAAAATGCAAAGCTATTTGTATTTGATATTTGGTATACATGTGTATTTTGTCAGTAGGTATAAATGAGTGACTAGCATTGTCCTGCAAGTGAGTGAGGGGCTGCTAATGCCAAGAGCCCTAGCCCAAGCTGACTGCGACTTCTCCGCCTGCTGTTTTTGCCCTGTGCCGCAGTAGCTTTTCTTGGAAGAACACACTCATGGCCTGAGAGCTGGTACGTCCAGGGCTGCCCTTCGTCAGACCCTGGACTATGAGCAGCAGGCCTGCAGCTCTAGCACCAGACAGGCTCTTTTATACTAGCATTGATATCATGGAGGTTATATACATAACAGACTCACAGGTGTTAACATAATCAGTGCTACTATACATGAGAAAAGCTAACACGGCTTTAGGTCATTTAGAACCAGGGTACCAGCCTGCCTTATGATACGACACATCTTCTGTATTAAAAATCTTATGAAACTTTAATTATTAAAGATAAGAAGAAAAAACTCCCCAGCACCTGAAAATAGCTGTTATAAGGATCTCGTTAACACTGCTTTCCTAGAGCAATGTTCAAGTTGCTATAATTCATATAGTACTAAATCTCCTTTTGAAAAAAATAGTTGTTCGAAATAGTCCAGAAATGTTTTTATTGATTTTGTTGGTGGAACCTATTCCAGTTACTTTGATGACTGAGATACATACCTGTACAGGGGAGCAAAAAGAACTGAGGGAAGCAGGGTTTTGCCCCTGTTTTTGACTCCTCCACAGCCACAAAATCCACAGTTGCTGTAAGACCTGGCATTCTTATGCTACAGATAGATAAAGGAATATGATGTTTTTGTCTGTTTTACCAGTTAAGGGCTTATGGTGGTGTTTGAAAGAAGATTCCTTGGCCAGGTCAGCCAGACTGACTAAGTAGAAGGTAAAAAATTAGAAAAGGAAAAAAATGAAACAAAAATTCAAAAAAAGAGAAACAAAAGAAATAAGGAGGAGGAGAAGGAATAGCAGTGATCAGTGAAAGAAGAGGATCAGGACTGCAAATTATACATCCTTGGTAGCAGTTGAGACAGTCAAATCTGGTAGTCTGCAGAGGCTGCATTTCAGTATTATTGTGGTGAGGCTCTGCAGAATGTTCCCTGGTGATCATGTGCACAACAGCCATGTTAGGCAAGTTTATTGCTTCCAGCACAACTGCTCTGTGGTGACATTACTGCCTGTTTGCAATGATGCCTTAGCTTAATATTTTATATTTTCTGTCTTTTATAAACAATTCTACATAACATGCTGAGTTGCACTTTTGTTACTTAGACAACTTGAATATAGGCTTTTACATGTCAATTGATTGGGATGGGGATCCTCTCTCTCTCCTGCCACGGAACTTGCTTTTTAAAATTCCTTTCTTTCATTGTGATAAAAAAAAAAAAAAAGACAAAAAAAGCACCTTGAAATACCCACAGTTCCACAGAACAGAAATTTTGAATTTCAGCCAGCTATACTTTCGAATTTCTAGCTCATTTTCAGGACCTACATAGGTCAAGGGCTGCTTTTTGAATTAATACTTCAAGTGTAGTTTTAATTGTTTGGCTAACTTAACATTCAAATCCCTACTAGACACATAATAGCCATGATGCACAGAAGCATCTTGGTTTCAGTCTGAACAGGCCTCTTTTTTATAGAAAATTCTTTCCCTTATTTAGTATCTTCTCTTTGCCCTCAAAAAACCCACGATCATCCTAACTCATCTGCATGTTGAAATTTTTGCTGGAGACTGTTACAATGGATAGCAATGGAGCTTGAGCTGGAAGATATGAGTTGGACTGACTTGTCCATTAATTTGTTATATGACTTAAGCAAATAATTTCAGCTCTGTGTCTCAATTTTCCTATTTGTGATAAGGATTTAATGTTAGTTCTTTCCTTCATTTCTGTCCTTTGTGCTGTTTACTGCCTTTGTTGTCTGTGTGGACTCTTCTGCTCTGTCATTGTCAGTGTTGCAGGAGTTCTTCCATGACTGTAGATGCTTTTACAGTAGATGAGCCCCGCAAGCTTAATTTTCAGAACTTAAAAGCAGCCTAGTTCCCAGATGAGCACCTGCTTCTTGTGGACTTATTTAATTATTTATTTATAACTAGTAGATTAAGGTTTGGAGTGTGTGTAGGTTCATATGGGAAAGCAAACCCTCACTGTGCTTCAGGACTTCTTTATCTCTCAAGAAAGTTCCTTTACTGCTTACATCTAATTTGTTGCTTTTTCCTGATAATTTTTGAACCACTGTGTCTCAGATGATTTTTCTTTATGTATTTTGTATGACACCTCTTTAGTCTTAGAACAGTGTGTAACTTTGACCTGTTGAAGTTTCAGTTGATGGAAAAATACAGTATTGAGCTCTCCTCTGAAACCAGGCTATTCTGTAGCAAAGGTTTATTTATGAAGTGGGAGAGAGTTCACGTAAGAATCAAAAAAGTACATTTGTACAAAAAGCAATGGGAAAAACTCTATTGTCAAACCGGCCCAGGCTGTTGAGGCAGATGCCTGGCTTTGCTCTTTTGTTTATGTTCCAACAAATCAAAGCTGACCTGTGTTGTTATCGGAGTAGAGCAGCAGGTGCAAAAAAATAACTCTGCTGCCAACTCAAACGAAAGGGTAAGACTAATACCCTCTGGGAGGTATTGAGAAGATAACACAGCGCCATGCCAGCAACTGAATTAACGGCTCTATTTACGATGGGTTTCACTTAATAACCTGCTCCTAACAGTGACACATAAATACTCCATTGTATTTTTTAACACAACCACTGGAGAAATCGATGGAAACAGGATGGGCAGCTCTTGCTGTGCCAGGTGAGAAGGAGCGACGCCATGGAAGTTTTGCTACTCTAACCACAGGCAGAAGGGAGGAGGAAGCTGTTGTAAGCTTTTACAAAACTGTTGCACACAGCGTACAGCTTCTTGCCTTACCTATAGAGGGTGGCTGCAGAGCAAGGACACTTCAATCCCCTCATTTTCTGGTTGCTTTTAATGAAAATAGGGAGCATAAATGAGCCCTAGCATATACGTCAGCCACTGTCACAGTGCCATGTGGCTCTGGGAGGCTTAGGGCTTCCTCAGTGTCCTGGGTGCATGGGTTGAGTGAGCCTGCTGCTACACCTAAGGGTGAAGAAAACAGCTCTTGTGCAGCCAGGGCAGTGGTGTTGCAATCTCTTACTCTTTACACAAAAAATGCAGTATGAAGAAATGACATGGGTATAGCTGGGCTCCAAATAAATGTTTACTAAAGACACACATGCAAGCCTGACAGTAGGTTTCTGAAACAGGGTTAATGAGCTCCATTGAAATATTTCAGTGATAGCCGCCCACTTGGGGGCATCTTTTTTTGCAAACAGCTGCCCACCTTGGGATACTTGGTAGTCTAGAGAGGAATGCAGGGGGAGCAGGCATCCTGGCTGGAGCTATCACGCAGGTGGAATCAGCAAGTCCCAGCTTAGCACTAGGGAACCCGGCTGACCTGGGCAGAGGAGTTAATAGTCAGCCATATAAAGCCTCCCTGTTGGCTGCCCAGAATGATCCTTCCCACCATGAGCCCTGCACTGCAACTGCTATGTCTTCTCCTTGAAATATCCTTTTGCTCTCATGGTAGCAGAGTGTGATCAGATTGTGGTTAGTCAGGCAGTGGGTTGTAATGAGGTATAAACACTGCTATTGACTGGGTTAGTCCTCCAGCAAGCTACATAATTTAGGATAAAATGCTTTATGCTCAACTTCCAGCTTCCCCATCCTAGCTAATTTGTGCTGTGTCCCTCATGTATTTAATGAAGAAACAAAGAATTACAGGATCACAGAATGGTAGGGATTGGAAGGGACCTTCAGAGATCATCTAATCCAACCCTGCTGCCAAAGCAGGTTCATCGAAAAGCAAGGTGCACAGGATTGCATCTAGGCAGATTTTGAGTATCTCCAGAGAAGGACACTCTAAAACCTCTCTGGGCAGCCTGTTCCAGTGCTCTATCACCCTCAAAATAAAGAAGTTTTTCCAATTAGTTTAGTTGATTGAATGAATAAATTCATGTAAAAAATAGCAGTCACAATGTTTCCCATTTTCATGTTCCCTTAGACACTTTCCTGGTTTTGGTCACCATCCCATGTTGCTGATTCTGTTTAGTTCTCACTCAGAAACCAGGTCCAGAGAGGAAACCTCCAGGTTCCAACAGATGACCTTTACAAAAACAGAGTTTAGGAAAAGAGAAAAAAAGGATGTTTTTATTTTGCAAGTAGGCAAATTAATAATTGTTACTGCTGAAAACCAGTCTAGTCCCTTAACAAAAGAGAAGTACCGGTGGTGACAGTGTTTAAAATAAACTTCTCCATAAAATACTAGCTGTTGCAGTAGCGTATGTCAGAGTCTCTGTATCTGAGTGGCTGTTATGTCAGAAAAACTTCAGCAACTAATGGGAGCCAAATATGAATACAAACACAATTATTATTGTTATTATTATCATTATTCACTAATAACTGAACAGTCAAACAGGTTACATTAGCAATATGGAAAGCAGCTCCCTCAATATACTGCTAGTATTTAATGCAATGCAAAAAGAAACAGTTGTGGAAGGTAGAGGGAAGTGGTTGGGGAACCAGAGCCAAGGGAAAAGGAGAAGGTGTTAGAACATGATGGTAATATTTTCTTAGCTGATGATGTTCTTGTCTAATTATAGACATGTGACTTGTCAAGCTACAGGGGCATCTAGAGTGCTTTTTGGCCATTTGTATATTTAGTGTATTGTAAGCAAAAGAAAGGTGTTTAGCAAAAGGAGATTAGGGAGATGAGCTGGCTCCTGGTTAGAGGAAGAATGTACCAGAGAGATAGGAAGGACATGAAAGGAAGTGTGGAGTTGTTCTATGAGGTGTGGTATTAAGTGCTGAAAGAAGAATAAAGAGCAAAGGCAGTATTTCTCATTACTGTATTTTCCAAGACTCTGTATCCCTGAGGCTAGACTGATGAATCTATGGCAAATGGCTACTAAATATTCAGGAAAAATGTCTGGCCCAAATTATCATGAACTTGCTGATGTGGTGCAGACAGTAGCAAAAGGAGTGCCATGTGCCGGTCAAAGGCATGTTTTGTAGCACCAACCCCAAAGAATAAAAAAAAGAAAAAAAGCCTGGTTTTTTTTGCCAGTTTTTAGCAATGTATCTACTTGTTACACACATTATATTAACAAGGTTATGTTAATTCAAAAATGACACAAACGTTTACCACAAGAAATAAAAACATTTTTTGAGTCACATTTCTCTTAGCTCTAAGAGTAAGCAATTCCACTGATTATAATATACAGATCTGTGCACAGATCTTCTACAAGAGGAGAATGAGCTTTTTGGCAGTAAAATAATGACCTTTTTTTCATATTCAAAAACTAGTGACATGGAAAGAAGAGGCACAACTAGCCTGTGATGTGGCAAGGATCCCGCACACCGGATCCTTTTTAAGTGTCAGGGTCTAGTTCACTGTTTCCTCTGCTAAGGTAACGTAACTATGGGTAAAATTTGCAGAAGTAACTTTAGCAGTTAACACTGTCAGACGTGCTTATGCCTCGAGGACTCTCTGTTCACAGCTAGCCTTCTGTTCACTTCTGATTTAGAAAAATAAACAAACAAAACCTCTTTTAAAAATTGTCCCTTTTATTTTCATTATACAAATGAGTACCTTGAAAACTGAAAACGGTTCATATGAAGATTGTTGATTGTGAAGAAAAAGAGTCAGAGGAAAAACAACCTATGAGACTTTGCATACCATCAAGTAAATATTCTTTTTTTAATTATTATTCACAAAGTGAAGTTTGTTCTTTCTCAAAAAGGAAACTGAACTATGGTTTTGTCTTTAAATTACATCATTAAGAGAGAGATAAGAACGAAACCCTGGAGCGGCAGGATAGCTCAGATACATATCTAGACCCTAACCCTTCTACCTAAGCTTCTCTTTAGTTAAAATATATATACAACATTTTGAAGCATCCATATGAACATGTTAAAACAACCACCACGTATCTGTTACAAAAGTTGCCTTGTAGTGCATCATAAAGATCTTTAGTAATAAAAGATTCTAATCAAGCTTTATTGGATTTTGTTTATCATGATCTTATCTGTAATGTAGGTAAATGTTAAATGCTCCTTTTCTATTCATCTTCCTTTTTCTGGTCTTTCAATTTACCTTCATGTATACATTTAATATTCAAGGTTCAAAGAAAACAAAAGAATAAACCCAACTCTTCCTTTCCAAAAGCCCACAACAGTAAATGATCAAGGTCTCACTGTAGTCTCTGAAAGCTCACCAAGAGTCAGTTTTGCACATGCAAAAGTCGGTTTATGCATATGAACCACAGATGTATATACCAAAAATACAGAAGCATAGGAATGTGCAGTTCAGAGAGATATAGAACGGAAAAAGATTGGACCCAAACCAGAATCCTGAATATAAAGAGTTTTGGCAATTATGTGGAAAATGTTCTTATAAAAATGATTCCTTAAGCTTCACGCTCTCAATGTGATTCAGTAAACACGTTTTGTTACTGTGGCCCAAAGGTATATATGATGGACTAAAAATGAAATACATCAAACACAGTATGTTATACAACAAATATTGAGTGTGATCATGTTGCTTCTTCACATGAACTTTCTTCAAAGCTTTCAATGAGTTGGGAAAAAAAATTTATGGGGTATGTTTGCAATGATATTACAGATGAGCCTTGAGACTATCAGTCAGGCTAAGCTGCATAGACTGTCACCTGAATGGTATCTTGCAGGTCATAGCAAAGTTGTTCAAAGTAGAGCTTTGTGATGTGAATGGGATTCCCGCTGGGAATCAGCCTGCAGATGAGTTGTTTCTTTTGAGGCTTCTCTCTGCTTCTCAGGCACTAAAGCAAAGGAATGGAAACAAGGAAGTGTGTGATGGCTACGTGTGGATTTACATGTCCAAAAGAGATCCTAACACACTGCAGAAAAGGTAATATCTGAAAGTGAGGTGTGGCAGGATGATATTTTACCTAGGACTTTGGCACAGACACCAAAGATGAACCCAAGACCTTCGCAAAATAGGCAGATAGAGGTCACAGGGCCATCTTAGGGTCAGCTATAACTGTATGTATAGGCAAACTGGCTCAGAACAAGACCCTGCAGCCCTGGTAGTAATACACTCTAAAGAGAGGGGGAAAAAACCAACAACCCAAACAAAAAAAGAAGCCCCGAAGCTCATGGTAACATGCAAACAGGCTCTCAACATTCATATAATCAAGTTGTGCCTGCACTTACCTCACGGGAGATGTAAAATAGGTCATTGGAATGTAAAGCAGCTAATTGATCATATACATTACTAGCGCAATGCATTTATGTTCCTGAAGTAACAATAAAAAAGTGTAAAGCAGGTCCACCTGCTTTGTTGCCCATGTCCTTTGTTTCTGGCATCTTGAAAACTCAGACCACTTGTTTGTCTTTTGATTTTTCAAGAAAAAGATTAAAATCCAGATTTTGTTCCTCTGCAGCTGCAGTTATTACCCGTTATAATTTATTTTAGATTGCTGTTTAAGTGCTTGATTGTAATCCAAAGTGCAGTAATGATCTAAAATATTTAACATACTCTGTAGATACTTGTTCTGTAAACTCCAAGCCCTGAAAAGCAGGGATTGTGTCTTCACTATGTACATAATATACTTCAAAGAAAATGAGCCCAGGTGAAATCTACATTTGAAGTTCAAACATGATGGTAAAAGGGGAAAAATAGGGAAGGATCCCATAGGTAAATATGCCAGAAGAGATCCACCCTTCGGGACATGCCAGGAGGAGCTGCAGTGAGCTTGTCTGAGCTAGAAGTCACTCATATACTTTGCATAGCTTATGGGTGGAGTCATAGTTTAATAGTTTCAGTCAGTTTTGACTTAGACATCTTTTTTGTGTGTGTGTGTTTTGCAGAGAGTACATAGCTTGACAAATCAGAAGCCTGGAGACTTTCTTCCCCTATGGGCTCCACCCCAGCCTTGTATTTGTAATAAATGAGACCCTTAGTTCAGTTCAGTGTTTCTTAACTGTACAAATCAATGTCAAAGCAATCACTCTGATTGTAGTACTTTGGGATTCACTCATTTTCTTTCTGCCAGTTATTTGCCTTTCTTACTGTGTTCAGCATTTTCCTGTCATTTAATATGAGCTCTTCTTGAAAGATTCTTGTTCAAAGAAAGGCAAAGCTCATTATTTGGATGTTAAGACTTGTCGGGTTGAATGTGGAAATGGGATCAGAGTAATTTATTTTCACAGCACACCTGTACAGCAATAAAATAATTTACATAAAGTGCACTATATAGTGTTCAAAGTTCAAGGATTTGTAAATATGTTTTTCTGCAATGCTACATGTTTTGCTCCATGGGCAGGCCATGGCTCCTTGCTATTTCCATTACTGCTGTTTAGGCAGAGTGGTCAGGCAGTCAAGGAAGACAAGAAGATCAGAGCAAATGACCTCCTGTTACCGACAAGTTGCTGGGTTGTGGCTCGGTCAAAGTTGCTCCTGACTCCAGTGAGAGCTTTCACTGAGAGGCCTTCGGGGTTTGGTCTTTGAATACCACCTGATGTATTGACTATAGGCAAAAGATTTTATGTTTTTTTGAATGAATTCATCACTTCTTATAGGACTGTCTCTTGAAAGAATGTTGCCAAACACCAGTGCACAACCTTTCTGATCAAGTAAAGTGTTATTTGCTTCTTCTCATAACTGTGCAATATTCCTAGTAGTGTTGAAAGATTTACTCCAGAGGTGGCCCCTCTTCAGTGGAAAAAAATGGAAATGTGTGTCCACATACCTGCAATGCACACACACAGAGGCATATATATATATAAATACATGTGTGCAGATACACATTTGATATTTCATATTCGCTTTCATTTATAATGTACCATGTCTTAGTAGTGAAATAGATCCTAATATCTTTATATTGTTTTCCAAAATCTCAGCTCAGCTAAAATCCCTTTTTAACATGATTTCCTGAGGAAATGAGGGTTTTGTGGTTATTCTCTGTGTGTTGGCTTTTGCATTTGGCCTGTAACAATCTTTTAGTCCCATCACTAATTTTAATTAAATTTTATATGGGGTAGACATCTCAAAGATATTATGTTCTTACAGGATTAATGAAAACTGGCTGCCAAGTACAGGAGGAAAATCTATTAATACTCCATCTGAAAGAAAGAGTGAAGCTTGAGCTCACTCCTTTGAGACAATGAGATATTATGAATGCCCCAACCGTGGGAAAAACTTCAATCAGCGCTCACATCTTACTAGACACTAGAGAATCCAACCACAAGATACACATTCATAGGAAACCAGGCTTCATCCACTGTTCACTTAGATATATGGCATGTGATTAAAAGAAAACTGAATATATGTGTCCTTCCCCTTGAGGCTTCACACCCTGTAACCAGGTTTGTACACAAGGAAGATTTGAGGATTTGGCACTAAACTAATGAAGAACACGCTTCTTCCAATATCCTGATTCAAACCCTTTCCAAGTATGAGATGATATACTGCTATAATTGTGAATCTGCCATGAACTGTTATCAAAGAAAGGCATATACAGGATGAAATGGAGAAAATCACAGTTTAGTTTTTGTAAGGAAAATACTCTTGAGCACGATTCTGTAAATTTCCACGCAAAGGCGTGGAAGCTATATTAGTGGGACTTTATACTCACACTGAACAAAGTACTAGGATGATTTCCAAATAAGGACACACTTGACCTAAGATAAAGGAGGTGACTTGAAAATTTTCAAGTCACCAAAAAAACAGTACCTTGTATAATACACAGAATTTTGGGGAAGTCTGTGTCAAAGCTAAGCCCTGTTCCGGGGATTAATGTCTTCTTTTCATGCACAATTGTTCCCACAGGTGATACTGGAAATTAATTAAGTTATTCTGGTTGAGATAACTTATATAGCTTTCAAAAATTGGATGTATTGATTGATTAATTTATAAACCAAGTTCCATCCACATTATCTGAAAATAACGTTATGTTGTTTAGACATACTGTGGAGAGTAATTATCTGCTAGATTGTTAGACAGGGGAAGAAGAGTTTAAAGGAAAATAACTGAAATCTGAATCTAGGCAAAAGGCTGTCAGAGTGCTTCTTCACAGATCTCTAATGTGCATTGGTTTTGGTTGCTGCTGGGGTGGAAAAACTATGCAAGACACATGATTTGGTTTATTTAACTATTCATAGTTTCAGTTGATAAATCAAGGTGTCATAGGATATTGTGGGTTGGAAAGTCACCTGATTAGGAAAAATAAGAGTTTACCTGAACTGAATTTTCGGGGCAAAATTACACAGGAGTGTGAACACATAAATCATTTCAGTTCGTATGCACACATTTTCACAGACACATTTTTATTTGCACAAGTATCAGGCATGAAAATTATGTAGAATTCCAGAAACTGGACAAGTTGCAGAAGAAAAAACCATACAACACAGTACCCAAAATTCTGAGATGGCTTCTGAAAACGTGACTTCAGATCAATAAGTTGAAATTCAATTTTAAAGGCATACTGTAATGTTTTAAAATAAGTGAATTTACAGAACAAAGTTCCTAATAGTGTTGTGTTAATCCTCAAGCTTTATAGTTTTCACAGAATAGGTGGTATTCTACTTCACCTCTATTTGATACTGTAATAAGGTCTTTATCATTAATGCTTCATTCATTCATACCTAATTGTCTTAAATGATTAAAACCCAAATTATATAATGAACTTGATATACCATCAACCTGTATAATCTCAGAAGTGTACGTGTTGACTCTCAAACATGCATTATTGCTTAAAAGTTCTTATATATCAAGTATATGAGATAAATTGTATTCATGTTACATACAGAAATTCTTTATAACCGGTATAATAAATTTAAATGCTTCGTTACACTTCCTCCCTCACAAACTAAGTTATTTTTATTTAACCTGGGACTAAAAAATGTCTTCTCCCTTAACTTGCAAAAATTTACTAACTGATATGACTGTCATCTTTTATTTGGCCAGAGTGAGACAATGGGTGTCTTTCTTAATTGTTAATATTTTATACCCCCACATACTTGCTGTGAGAAAATAAATTCTTCTTACTGGTGGTCAAAGATTGGCCAGACTTAAGAGTCAAAAACAACTGTTAAAACATCAATGGTTTGATTTTGCCATTCTATATAGCTACAAAAAGTCCCTCAACTAGGTTATGCTGTAAAGCACTATTCACTGTAATAAACTTCCCAAGGCTTTGGCTTTTTAAGCAATTCTCAGTAACCTCTCTCTCTTGCTCCACCCCTCTCCAAATATATATATATATATCTATATATATTTATATGGCGGGGAAGGAAGAGGCGGAGACTTATAACTGTCATTTTTCAGGCTGTTTTTTAAAACCAATGCTCTGAGTGTTTCTACTGACTCCTTTTCTTCCACCAAAAAGGTTGCTGATGTGAGCTTGTTGGGGGTCAGGATGTGCCCTCAGTGAAAGTTTTCTCATTGGCCTCAGTGGGTAAAGAGCCAAGACCAGTGACTTTAACTTTCACAACTCCATTTTGTATTTCATCCTCCTCTAATTCCAGGGTGAAGTCTGTCTGCATGCAGCCTGATGTCTAAAGTTTCATTTTTACAGACTTTGTGGCTTTCAGTTTAGAATATTTTTGAAAACAGATTTGGGGTTTTTATGTGTATTTCTGTAAGAATAACAATCTGAGGTCTTTATAATATCTAACAGATTGCTTTCCCAAACTCTTGAAGAATGTCTATAGCTATAATGTATATTTTTAAACTTTGCAACTTCAAACTACTGAAAGTTAATGTAAAGTATCAAGAATACCTGTAATTGGGGAATTTTGTATACCTTCACTGGAATGATTAAGCATGTAATAAATATGTGATATTTTTCTAAAATATCATATAAGTAGAGGGGTTTTTTTACAGTATAAATAAAATAAAGGACGGTTTTACTCATGGTGCTAATGCTAATATAAATAGAAAGGAAAATCTGTGACACTTAAAAGAGGGAAAGGTCCAAAACGCCGTTTCTGTTATAAAAATAGCTGTCTTATTTACAAGATCTTTGTCTAATTTTTCAGTAGTGTGAAATGTATGATCTGTGATATTTATTACTGAGAAGTGTTATGGACACTGTTGACACAGATCAGATTAAGAAACTGGGTCAGCTGACAAGATCCTCCCTATAACATTACCTCCCTGTAGCATTAACCTGCAGGTCCTTCTGTGTGAGGGAGTTTCTGACCATGGTTTGTTGTCAACTGTATGTCATTTGCAATTATTGAAATGTCTTTTCTCTCTCCTAGAAAAGAAAAAAGACAAGAAAAAAAGTTAAGCATGTTTAAACCACATTTCTCTTTAAATTAGAAAAAAACAAAAAGTAAAACTATTTAGTATGTAATTTCTCAGAGCTTGGCAGTTTTCCTGTATTACTCTGGCAAGAGCCTTGTCTTTTCATTCAGTTTCATTTCTGATTACAGTTTATTCATTTATGGATGGGCAGCTGTAGCAACTTGCTTCTTGTATATGCAAATCAATCATGGTAATGTTTATCATAAAATTTTGTGTCAGTGGAAAAGGGGTTGTGGCAACATGTTTTTGATTTCAGTTGTATCTCCTACAAATAGAATTGATGTCCTCACTTCACGTTCAGTGGATTTTATTTTTTTTTTTTTACATTTACCTCTAAGACTAGACACTACTCACTAAGCAAGGTGTTTGATTCACTTACAGATCATGATTTTGGAAGGAGTTGGCAGAATGAGTATCAATTCCAGCAGCAATCTACTCCACCAGCAGCCTTCCTGGACAGATGGATATTCCAGTTGCAATGGTAGGTGGAATTCAATGTCTCTGAAACACAGGTTTTGGGAGGGATGCAGGGTGGAAGGGGCTACTACACCTTTAAGCATGCATAAGTATTATTTTTCAGTAATAGTAATTTACAGGAGTTTCACTTCTGGTAAGAAAAATTTAAAATTTTTACTGTATTTGTAAAAAGCTGCACTTGCAGCACTAAGTTTCAGAAAGTTTATGGTTCATTTCCTTACTGGTTCTTTTTCTTAAAATGAATCTCGTGGTGTTGAAAGTGCCAAAAGTTCCCTCTCCTAAGTCCAGAATTCTTTCTCTCTTACCTTCACCCCTCACGCGTTCTCTGAACCAACATTACTCTTCAATGCTAATCACCCCTCCGGCTTTACAGGGGAATAGTCTTTTTGCTCCTTTACTGTATTTTTTCAGCCAAATTACTAGATATCTTTCTAATTAGACTGTCATGGTCTAGATAGCCAGTGAGCTGAGGAATTTTCTTTTGTTTCTTACTGTTTTCTGATTATATGTCTGCATATAAAAAAATGTATTCATCTCTCTCTCTATATATAGTGTTTGATATAATTTTAGAATTCTCTTTATCACTCGGTCAGTGGTTAAACCTTTAAAATCTGAACAGACAAACACATACTGCAGTTGTCCTTTTAATCTGAATAATGCCACAAAACTTACAATGAAAGTTACCACTCAGTGAAACTCTTGATCTTTTTTATGTGTGATTTCTAAATACACATGAATACGTAAGAGTGCACTTAATAAATATGCTGACCTCTCTGTAACAGATTCATGGGGAAAAGAAATCCTGGCTGAGCTTCATTTTGCACAGAATTCCATGAGGGAAAAGGTGGGGTCTATTTTCATGCTTCCAGTCTGAAACTCCTCAGATTTCACTTATGTTTTAGAGGCACAGGAAGACGAAAGCTCAGACCAGCCTCTACCATCATTCACCACTTCACTTCCTTTTACCTAGCTAGTCTTTCACTAAAGGCTCTCCATTTACATTAGAAGTCTAGTGGCCTCTGAAATTCCTTTACCCTTCTGAAGTGGTGGGAATACATACCAACCTCATTTGCAGGCAATACTTGCCTCCATCAAAACTTTATTCTCTGACATTGAACACTTTTAATCGTTTCTGCACCCATTCTCCAAATCCTTCAACAAGAGGATGAGAAACAGTCCTGCAGACTCCCTAAGATGCTGATGCAGACCTTGTTGCCCAATATTGATAAAGAAACCTAAGTAACTGTGAGGCTTTTTTGTGTTTACCTGGAAACTAGCATTGTGCACTGTATCTCAACCAAAAAGACCTGAGGTCAAGTGGGACCTCAGAGGAGGTGATTTCCTAAAATCTGTTGCTTGTGGTCCCCTATCAGTATCTACTGTTGTCAGTATTTCTCATGGCTGTGTGGGTAATCTTCTTGGAGCTATTGAGAACGGACTGGTACCACATCCTGGACCTAGGCCATGGCAGTCTTCTCTCCTCTCATAACTCAGCTGCCTCTGCAATCTCTCATTCCCTCATCCTTAAACTTCTCATGCACTTGTGAGCATTTTAGCACACCACCGTCTCTGCCTGAAATACTCCATTGTCCTCCTTTCCCAAGCAATAAATTGCACTGAACTCCTTTTGCCAGTCCTTCTGTGAGGGCAGACCAAAGCAGTCCTGCTTTTGCTCTTATTTTATATAATTATTCTATCCCCATATACAATTTATTTCATTTGCACACATAAATGACTGTCATGCAATGACATACAACTGAGCAGCTTAAAAGATTGCCAAGAAAATATAAGGGATCTGGCAGGAAAATTAGGCAGCTTCTGTAACTGAAAATGAGTTTTAAAATGCCTTCAGAAATCACCTTACTTGACTACAGAAATCAGAAAGCGAGCTCTATAATGAAGCTGTGGGCCATACTGATAGGCTTTTACTGTGGAGCAATATGAGAGTGCCTTGGTTTTTACCATTCTTTGATTGAATCCCACAATTCATTTTCAGTCCTTATTAAGTCTTTATTCAAAGAAAATTTCCACGTCACATTATGAGAATTTTGCAAGGCTTTTCCATCATTTTCTGATGCACTAAAATTATTTTCCCACACAAGGTTTAATATATGTTTTCAACAGTATTTCTGCAGTATTTCTGCAAGGTATCTTCCATCAAGGAATTTTGGTGTATTTAGCCAACATTAATAAATTCAACTTAATCTGCCAAGAGAGGTGCAATGTAATATTTCCCAGTTTTTAATTGGAAAACTGAAGCAAAAAGAAATAACAATACCTTCTCCAGCAAAAGGTACTGAGCTAGTGTTAAGGACTGAGAAAAGAATATAGATCTGTGGATGAGAGAATGCAATTTAGTTATAGATCTTTCTTGTTGTCAACATAATCCTGTGGTCTTAACAGAGAGCGTACATACCCATTCTCTTTTCCAGTGTCCAGCAGCTTCTATGGAACCCAGTGGCATGAAATACATCCACAGTACTGGACTAAGTTTCAAGTTTGGGAGTGGCTGCAGCATCTCCTTGATACCAACCAACTGGATGCCAACTGCATACCCTTCCAGGAGTTTGATATCAATGGGGAACATCTGTGCAGTATGAGCCTGCAGGAATTCACTCAGGCAGCCGGGACAGCAGGGCAACTGCTTTACAGCAACCTTCAGCACCTAAAATGGAATGGTAAATAGACATTAGGCAGAGACACATGTACAGTGGACTGAATTCTGGGATCTTCAGAAGTTGCTTACATTCCCCAGAAGCCTACCTGGCATATCTGGTTTACTGTGTTTGCTATACTGCTTATACTGCATTCATTGTATTGCTAAATTGCCTAGATAGGACATAAGGCAGAAGTCTGAAGGATGAGGCAAAAGGGCACGTTTCCCACTCTAAAATTAGCCCTGTGGCTCAGCTGTAGCAGTTGCTGGTTGGAGCTAGTGCCTATGATTCTTCTGTGCTCAGTGTCATACATCGTATCGGTCGTATACTTTCTTGCAGGCCAGTGTGGAAGTGACATCTACCAATCTCATAATGCCCTTGTGAAGACAGAGCAAACAGGTGAGTGACAGTTCTTTGATGGTGACAAAAAGGGAGAGCTGTCCATTCCAAGAAAGTGTATTATGCAGAATAAAAGAGGTAACACAAATATCAGTCAATGTCTACTTTGTCAAGTTTTGAGTAGTATCACCATATCCTTGTTTGCATGTGGCCACTTTTCCTGGGAGAACTCCCCGGTATCAACAGCCTGTACGGATGTTTAGAGTTGGAATAATTTGCAGTGCTCAGTGAGTGCAGCTTTATAGAGGATTTCATTCTTTGCTTTATTCAACAGAATTCAAAACAACTATTTTCACAGTATTATCAGTTTTAAAAAAAGAGAGAAAAAACATTTTCTTGTGAAGTGCCATTAATGTTTGAAACATGAAGAAATTTCCAAACAAAACAACTTTGAGAAAAAAAAACACGTTACATTTCAATTTCTTCATATGTTTCAATGAAACTAAAATTCAGGTAGTATTTTGGTTTGACCAAATCTGCATTTTTCCTGTGACAGTCTTTTTTTCCAGTGTTTTCATAGCTACATCCCTTTTCTCCCAAGACTTTGTTTCACCAAGAAAAGAACTTCAGCTCTGTTCAATCTACCTCTTCAGGCACAACTATTTTCCTGGTTCCTTTGCCAGATCACCTCTGTCCTTATCCAAACACCGTCTATCCCACTAGTCCCAACCTCTTTGCATGTGGGTTTGTTCATGAGCAATGTTTTAACATCTCCTAGCAGAACGAATACAGATTCGCAGCGTGTGGTGTCTCTGACAAATACTACCAGCTTGTTTATGCAGCTAACCCAGAAGAGACCAGTTTCTCCAGCCAGGGACATTATTCACCTTCTTGCAGTGAGCAAGCATCGCAGTCTGCAAGGTACTCCTTGCCTGTGCCTCTGTAGTGCACATGATGTGCATGCAGCAGCCTCAATGCTTGCCATATAGGAAACGACAGTAATCTTTTAAGTCCTGATCTATGAGATCTTAGTGTAATATTACTTTCTCTTCCCACTAGAGATAAACAGTGAAGTGCAAAGTACCTCAGCTGCGCATCCTGAAAAGGTCAAAGCCCAGGACTACCTGATGGTTCTCCTAGCTGTGCTGAGTCAGGATTGGTGTGGAGGGCCTCTGGCAGTGCCGACCACAGGCAGTGGGAGTGGGTGTCATACCTGCGTGGGGCGGAATGATGTGGACTGTGGCTGCTGGGGACGAGCCAGCAGGGACAGGGCTGATTGTTTAGAGGGGAAGCCTGCCCCATCCTAGCAGACCATCACAATGGCAAAGACATGGGTACTGAAAAAGGCCAAAATGAGAAGACAAGCTGTCTCCCCATTGTCTGGCTAGGTAAGGCTTGTTTTCAAGGGCAACATCAGGCAGATCAAGTGTTCAAGCAAGCAAAGGGTGTGTGCTATTGTAGGAACACAAGCTCTGGGTGCCCAAACATGCAGCTATTACTTAGCATGCCTGCTAAATTCCTGTGTCATAGGTGGTAACTCAGCCAAACGTGATGATTTAGCTTTAACTAATTTTGTGGGGTTTTTATTTCATTTATATGAAGATGAAAAAAAATGAAGTAAAACCTAGATTTGGACCTTATATCTCGTTCTTTCTGACCCAGATTCAAAAGAAAAGGAGTTTTTTAAGGCTTCTGACCTCAAAAATGCACTGTGAAGAGAGAAATTTCCTGATCAATGTCCAGGTCATAAAGGCAATGCTTCTGTTCTGACTATATTGACCAGAAGGTTACTAAACATCACTCCTCTTTAATCATGAAGGGTTTTTTTAGGTTAAGGATGGGGACTTGATATGCCTGGAAAAAAATGACCCTTCATCTAGGATTAGGCTTTGATGTTTCTCACTTTGTGCTTAAACATGAAGCTATGTTTGAGAGGGGACTTTTGAGTTCTACCATTATAGAAATAAATGTTCATAATAAGCACCCTCCTCTTTTACTAGATATTTGAGAACACTTTCATCTCTGTAGCACCACAGCACTGTGATCATCAGCAAGGGCTGAGAATTCAGGACTGGGTTGGGTAGAATTAGAGTTGATCTGGCATAGGAAACTTCCTTCAAGGGACGATATCAATGATATATTAGCCAGGAAAAGGAAAAGCCTACTACAGTATTTCTAAAAATCAGTGCTTTGTGTTAGTACATTTGCCTGAGTATGCAATCCCTCATAAATAATTTGAGTGAAAGGAAATAATTTTGTGCTTGGCCCTTTCTCTTATTGGTTCCCTTCACAGCTCTTTTTTTGCTCATTTCGTGTTTGCTCCTTTCTCAGTATTCAACTCTGTGCTAAAAAAATGCTCTTTTAGTGATCTGATTTTCCTTTTGGTCCTTTAACTTCAGATCCATCATTAATGGTGTCCTGGAAAGAAGAGAATTACCTGTATGACAGTGGCTATGGTAGCACCGTAGGTAACTATCATCACAATACTTGATGCATTTCTGAGATGGTTTTATTGTTATCTGAGTCTGTCTTCTTTCTAATTCCCAGAGCTACTGGACAGTAAAACATTCTGTCGTGCTCAGATTTCCATGATGACACCTAATCACCAGCCTCCTGGTAAGGAACTTGTAATTATATTGTTAATTGTTTGTCACTTGTCCCAAAGCTACCGATGTGTAATAGTCTCTGTGGGCTTCTGTTGTAAGACTGAATCTGAGCCTCCAGTAATTTTAAACCAAGCAATACTGATTCTGACAGCTCTTTTATCTATCATTATTACAATAGCTTAATTTAAAGAAATGCTTCTCTCTTCTCTCTGTCAAAACAAAGAAAATTAAATAATTTGCAATCTCCACGTATCTTTTAAAGTGATGGAGTCAAAGGGGAAGATGCTAGTGTCAGAGTGACGCGATGTTCCAGCTCCCCCACGCTTTTCTGTGGTGTAGCTGGATATGGGCAAATGAGTCCCTGTTCCTCCTCAGAAGTGTCTGTGTTTCCCTAGTGAGACAGTGGCTCATGCTGAGTAGGTGTCTAGGTTTTGGGCTCAGCCTGCGGGAACCATAGGTCAGGCACCAAGCCCTCTGCCCAACTGCACCAGCAGAAGGGCTTCCTGCTGGAGCCCATCTCAGCTGACGGTAGGTCAGGCACCACCTGCCTCTTGGCCTCTCCGCAGTGCTTGCAGGAGGCAGAGATACAACCTGCCTGCTAATGGACAGTAGAAAGAACAAACCTGTGTGCCATGGTGCCCAGCAAAAGCGCAGTCTGGGCACGCATGCAGGGCACTCTGTGGGACGTGTCCCAGGGGCAGGCACGAGGGGCAGGGGTGAGAGAGTGGAGCAGTGGAAAAAGAGGAGAGTAGAGATGGCAGGGAAGAGAGAAAGGGGACAGGTGCTTCTGAGAAGGCTGTGAAGCAAACAGACCTGAGGGACAAAGCAGTGGATATCATGGGAGGAGGAGAAAGGAAAGCCCGTTGCTGTAGGCGCAGCCTTGCAGGGGCTGTCTCTGCACTGGGGGAACCCTGTGCCTCTGCAGGCAGGAGCAGCCACAGCCCCTCTGCCTGCCTGTGTGCTGCCTTCCCCAGCCGTGCGGCACAGCTGGATTTGCCAAGTGACATGCAGTTTAAATTAATACACTCAGCAATAAATAAAAAAAAAAAAAAGAGAGAGAAAAAACCTGACCAGAAGAAGAAAAGCACCAAACCTTAAAGCTCTCTGTTTGCTTTCCCTCCCAACTCCACCCACTCTCACAAGATGGCTACCAGGATTTCGGAGCTTTCCGACAGGACTGGGGACCTGTCAAGATCCTGGCATGGTGTGTTTACCCACTGACTGCTTAAGCCTAGAGCTAGGGTGGCACGCCAAGGGCACAGCCTCCTGTAAAAACTGAATTTGTATATCCCGTAAAAAAATGGCTCATTCCTGAATCATATGCAAATACTGCGGAACCTTTTGTCAAAAGTTTTGCAAGACAGCTTTGTTGAAACTGCATCATAACTCTTTTCATCTGTCAGGCCCCAGACTCCTAACATGGCATGTTTGAAACCGGTCTCCACGTAGGAGTGGAGGCAGAGCAGGAGACTATTTACACAGCTGAAATCCAGAATAAATCACCAGCCAGGCAGAAGGCAACGAAACTTCCAAGAATAAATCTCCAGCCAAATGCAGCATAATAAACATTTGCAAGGGCATTGTGGGATTTTAAAATTAGAAGGATTTATGTAAGAGGGCAAATAAAGGACTGGGTCCTGCTGTCCTTGACTGGAGTTCCCACAGACTTTTAGTAACATCAAGGGAATCATAATCTGAGGAAACACAGTGAAATAAACCTCATTTTACTTCCCCCCCCCCAAAGCTGAATGAGGCTCAGGCTACTTCCTGCTCTTTGAGAGTGAGAAGGCAAAATGATTCAGAACGTGTTTGCTGCTTATTGGTCAAGGACAATAATTATGTCAGGCTCAGAATAATGGAGATTAGGGTTATCCTCACTGACCTGTTCAGTTTATGTTTTCAGTTATGTATGAAGAAAGCCAGCTTGTGAATATCTTTGCATCGACCTTTTCACATGCAGTTATTGCAGTTGCTTGTGCAACTCCAACAAGTTTCTATGCAAATGAATATTTCCTGTGAGTCATTTTCCCATGCAAATGCCTGGTTTCCATGAAAAGTATGATAATCACACATTCATAGAAGATGGGAAAACGTGCGTGGGACCTTAAGCTTTGCTTTATTGAATTCAGGCACGACGTATTCTGAAAAGCAAACCCAGAAGGGGCTCCCTCTCAGGACTATCCCACAGATTTTGTGAGACTTGTAGTGATCAGATGAAAGCTATTCATTGAAGCAGAGCCAGGCTGCAGTGGTTTGAGGGCAGGAGGGTTGAACGTGCAGACTGTGAGGTAGGTTACAGTCATGAACAGGGGGAACTTTTTCTTCATGTCTGAAGAAACACTTGTGCCAGAAAACCTACTCCTCCTCTGGCTGGCCGTAGGTGATAAAGTACCATTGATAAGAAATGGCTTGTTTCTACGGCTCTGAGCCACGGAACAATACATGTATGTCCAGCTGCCAAAAACTCCTACCAGCACAGTCCCATTCCCCACCCCTGCACACACACTCCCCATCCCCCCAAACAATAATGCTGTGCCAGTTCATTATGTTTTAGTCAGGTAAGTGTTCTGTGCATTGGTACCAGTGCATACATTTCGCATTAGATCATCTCTTCAGAAACAAATAAGCCCCCAAAGATACATGCTTGTGCAAAGACTAAGGCATAATGGGACAATTCAGGATTCCTTTTATAGACATGATAATCTTATTTTTCTCTCTCTCACACATAACATGAGGTGAGGTATTTGTTAATCAAATTTAGGTTTCAAAAGGCAAATGTTTATCTCTGCATTCATTCGTTATGCATCAATGGTCTCTTTGTGAAGTGTGCTGATTAACATATAGTACAGAAAACAAAACTCTCTCCCTTCCTCCTCAATTAGATTACCTTCTGAAAAGTGATTATCTTTAAAAGAGATATTTGTTCTTTTTTTGTGGTTTTATTTCTTTCAACCTGCTAGTCAATGGAAAGCCTTTAATCAAATTTACAATTAGGCTTCATTTTCCTTCTCTGCAGATTCTTCGGACATGAAAAAAATGCAAGATCATACCCCAAAGTCCCACACCAAGAAGCACAGTAAGTTGACATGTGTGTTTATAAGCGTTGGTTAACTGAAGGAAAAGAAACACACTAAAAGCAAATCCCGTTCGGGAAGGAAAATGAAGCATTTTGAAAGCAAAACTGGTTAGATCATTATTGTGATTGAGTCCTCCAAGGAGCTGACTGTTTCTAGTATTGTTTGCTTACATTATTTTTGACTCAGAATTGTTATATTTTTCAAATTTTTTTTATCAGTAAGGGCTTATGGGGAAGCAACCAGAAGCCAGTTGCTTCTGCCCGGCATTAGAGCTGGACTGGTGGTCTGGAGTAAAGGAATGATGAAGGAGATAGAGGATTAAATCAGGAAAGTCTGTGTGGGGGCATGGCCATGATCGTGCCTGTGCCTGCTAGGTGCAGCATGCACCAGAGACCCTGCTCAGCGTCTCCTTGCAGAACTTCTCATGTACGGTGCCACAAGCAAGGACCTGCCCCTCAATCCTGCCACATTCTTCTCCTCTCAGTCTTTCCACTCCCCTCATCTTTCTTTCTGCTCGTTGAGTCAACCTGACTCTGAAGACAGGTTACCATAATTGGTATTTCTGGCCATAGTCCCATTAATGTACTTTACTGGGATTTTTATGCTGAAAATATCTTGTGTTTGTATTTTCATCCTGTGTCATTCCCTGTTTATAATAGAAAAGCTGAATATTGGTCCTTCACTGCATTTTGTAGTATTTCATCCTGTTTCAATATGGTCTTCAGATTATCTGTGTTTTCCTGACTCTTGTTCTTATCCTGCTCTGTGACTTTACCTGACCAGAACTCCTGGACTTTTTATCTGCACAAAGATATTTGGTTTCTTTTTTTGTGTCTCAAGGTTGCTAATGAAAGGATTAGATAGGACTGGTCTGAAGATAGACATATGAAGAACTGAGGTCACTTGGTTTGTTCAGGTTAGAGAAGAGAAGGCCGAAGGGTAACCTCATCACAGTCTACATCTTGCCCAAGGAGGGCAACAGAAGGGGAGGTGCTGATCTCCTCTCTCTGGTGACCAGCGATAGGACATGAGGAAATGTAATGAAGCTACATCAGAAGAAGTTCAGATTGGACATTAGGAAAAAGCTCTCCACTGGGAGTGGTCAGTCACAGCAGCAAGCTCCCCAGGGAAGTGTTCAGAGCACCAATCCTGTTAGAAATCAAGGACCATCTGGATGAAGCTCTTAGTCATATGGTTTAGTTTTAGGTAGTCCCGTGAGAAGCAGGGAGTTGAACTTGGTGATCCTTATGGGTCCCTTTCAACTTGAGATATTCTATGATTCTAAGAACTCAATCACAGCCTTGGCGTATAGAAAAGTTCCCTTTGCCATGCTGGGCTAATCCCCCATGTTTCCAGTTTCTTCAGTCCTACTCTATGTCATGATCTATTGAGTATGTTACTGATGTCCAGATAGACTGGGTCCACGTTTTGTTGGTTCTGGAAAACAATTATAATAACAAAGAGAAATACTGGATTAGTTGACTGAAATCTACTTGTGTTGTACTGTATACCTTTCTATTGACATCTTTGACTAGCTTGTTTCCTTCTTAATTTGGTCTAAACTTTTGCATACTTTTGCAGTCAGACTAAAGGACTGCTGTCCTTCTGGCCCACCTTGTCACTGTGTTTGTTATTCTTCATTCATAAATTACTACATCTGACTTGCTGGATTTATTAAATTTGTTTTTTCTTTTTGACCTAGACTTTCTGGTACCATCTCTACAGTAACTGTGGGATGGATTTGTGCTTAAACTGGAAGGTCTACCTGTTGAAATTAGAAATTTGATTCTGCCTTTTCTGATATCACAGTCCATTTTTTTATACCCTTTTCCCATACAATTTTGCTTGGTCAGTTTTGTCACTATGTCTCTGTCCACTCTATGCCTTCTTACTTCTTTAAGTCTACCTAAAAGACCTAGGACCAAATACTCATTGATGTGGAACGTCATTTCACTTCCTTTGCCTTCTGTCTGTCTTTTAAATGCATGGATATTCAGTGCCTGCTTCACAATTACTTTGGCTGTTTCACGTACCACATGGTAATATCAGGTTATATGCCATGCTGTAGAAGAATATCAGAAAAAATGGGCAACTGACATGAGGGGAAGACTTAAACATGTTATCTTGAGGGCAGAAAGGCAAAAAGAAGCAGTGAGTGGTTTGGACTCTGCTTCCTCTGGTTGCTAGGGCTCCTACCTGCCAGCCATGGGGCTCAGAGTGACAAAGGCTGACACTCATTTCCAGCCTCATTGTAAAGGCTGTTAGCATTTTTTGCCTATATTATCTCCAAGATGGGTTACCTATGCTCCAGGAACCTGCCTGTCCCTACTGAGTGGTCACCATCTGTAGATGACACACTGTAAAAACATGACAGCAGGTGGCCAGCAGGGCGAGGGGGGGGATTCTGCCCCTCTGCTCCGCTCTGGTGGGACCCCAGCTGGAGTAATGCATCCAGCTCTGGAGCCCTCAGCACAAGAAGGACGTGGACCTGTTGGAATGGGTCCAGCGGAGGGCCATGAAGATGACCAGGGGGCTGGAGCCCCTCTGCTGTGAGGACAGGCTGAGAGAGCTGGGGGGGGTCAGCCTGGAGAAGAGAAGGCTCCAGGGAGACCTTATGGTGGCCTTCCAGTGCCTAAAGGGGGCTACAGGAAAGATGGGGAGGGACTCTTTACCAGGGAGTGTGATGATAGGACACGGGGTAACGGCCTCAAACTGAAAGAGGGTAGATTTAGATTGGATATCAGGAACAAATTTTTTACTGTAAGGGTGGTGAGGCACTGGAACAGGCTGCCCAGAAAAATTGTGGATGCCCCATCCCTGGAAATGTTCAAGGCCAGGCTGGATGAGGCTTTGAGCAGCCTGGTCTAGCGGGAGGTGTCCCTGCCTACGGCGGAGGGGTTGGAACTAAGTGATCTTTAAGGTCCCTTCCAACCTGAACCATGCTGTGATTCTGTGACATAGAATGGTAAGCATACCCCAGGGAGCTTTCTAGACACTCCTTCCTTCTGCCCCCTTTCCTCTTTCAGACCCTCGAGGAACTCATCTTTGGGAATTTATTCGAGATATTCTTCTCAATCCTGAGAAAAACCCAGGATTAATCAAATGGGAAGACCGGTCAGAAGGTGTCTTCAGATTTTTAAAATCCGAAGCTGTGGCTCAGCTTTGGGGAAAGAAGAAAAACAACAGCAGCATGACTTATGAGAAACTCAGCCGGGCTATGAGGTGAGCTGATATATTGCTCTAGAAGAGTGGGGCATGTAAAGAGACTACCTGAATGGAGAATCTGGTTGACTTTTAAAAATGAATTGTCAGCAGCTACAGTTGCTTTCTTTGACAACTGAATCTTTCCCACTAATTTGGAGATTGTAACATTATGTTTGCCTTTTCTTTCCCCTCCTGTTTCTTTATTCTATAATATATATAGTATATATAACATACATACATATTTTACATATATTTAACATACATTCTGTTGCTGTCCACTCAACCAACCAATGTAGAAAGGAAACATGGTTGTAGCAAGCTGAAAGTTCAAATGATACTGAACAGCCAGAGATATGTTCAAAACCAAGACATACCCCCCAACCATTATCTTAAAATAGATTTACAAATTCTGTGTGAGGATTTTCTTTATTCTTTGCTTTAACATTTTGAGTATTTTTCCATAATATATGAAAGTTCAAAACGTTTTGGTTTTGTTTTTTTTTTTTTAAATGGAAGTAGAGACCCTTTCCTGGTCTGATTTCAGATCCTGGTGTACCTGGAAAATATCCCATGAAATCTCATAAGAGTGTGTGATAAATGCAGCAATACGCTATGACTTGAAACATGGTGAAATTCAGACAGAAAATAATTAACGTAAAGTAAAAAGGAGACATCAGTTTTTCTTTTCTGTCTTTCAGTTATAATAATCTTTGGTATTATATACATATCAATAGAAAATAAGACTTTTCAGCTAGCCGAGGGATTGCATAGTTAGCAGTGACCTTTTAGGACCAAAGGTGAATTTGATATTAAATCTTTTTCTATGTTTTTATTTTAACAGATACTATTATAAAAGAGAAATCCTGGAGCGTGTAGATGGTCGGAGATTAGTATATAAATTTGGAAAGAATGCCCGTGGCTGGAGAGAAAATGAGAATTAAATATGTCAAGAAATAACATTTAGAACACCTGGATGTAAATATTCAAAGACTATTTTCTTATATTTATGTACCAAACTGGGGTGAAAAACCAATTCTACTTCTGTCGGGAAGAAGGAACTTTATCTTTATTGGTGTTAAAATTATTTTATTTGAAGTATGTGCTGTTTGGGGAAAAAATGTACACAGTTTTCTGTGGTATAAGATAATATTATAGAATTATGATTATTTTCCCCTTCTTGTGAAGTTTTTCTCTTTTTTTTTAAAAATCATACAGGCATAATGTGATTTATGACAATACTGTGAGTCACACAAAGAAAGGGAAGGAACTAAATACTAGGGCATTTGGGAGTATGATAATCCACTTTGGAAGGCAACTATAAGTGGAGGAAACAGTAAAGCATCTCTGAGCCAAGTAGTCTTTTTCCACAGTGAGCTGGTTTATAGCTTTCATTGGCCAATATAACTTGTTCCTTCCCTCCTCTGATTTCTGAATATTTAAAAACTTTGCTGACTTTCAGTTGCTTTTGTTGAGTCAGACAGTGGATTCCTCTTCCGTTAGCTTAATCCAGCCACAGAAAGCAGTGGCTCTGCAAGGTGGCTGTCACCATTTATTTGGAGAACCCATGCTACCTCCACCACTCGGACCTTCTTTTGTAGGCAGAAGTGTAGGACCTGACCTTGCCTCGTACTGAGTATCTTCCCTAATCTCCAAAGAGCATTCAGCTCATCCCAGGAAAAACGGTATTTGTTTTTAACTAACATCTCTGAGATGAGCTGCAGGAAGAGAGTCAATCTCAGAGACCAGAAAGTATTGAGGGAAGATTACTGTTCTCTGACTGGGCAAACTTACTAAAAGGCACTGATTTCCCAGTATAAATATTAATACTTCTCCTACCCTCTTATATTCCTAATTAAAGCATTCAAAACCATGTCATGAAGCAGTGAGGAGGTGGGCAAGCAGAACATATATTAATCCCATGGCAGGAGGAAGCACTTTCCCTGTTTGTTCAAGTGGTATGGTCCTCTGGGCAGGTCAAGTCTCACTTGGACAGATACTTTCAAAAACCCTTTCAGAAATGCAAAGCTCCATTGCATGTAAAATATTCATTCCCTTTGCTTTTCTCAAGTCTCTATTGTATTTGTATTTGTCAACTGTGCTTGGGATTCTTAGTTGGAGAAAAACTCACCAACATAAAGACAGGGAGGTTTGGGGGACATTCACATCTGGGTCAATATTCTGGGCTTATCTTTAGCAGTACTATGTGGAGGCTGAACATTCATTGGCAGCTTTTTCTTTCTCCAAGTCACAAATGCTTCCTGCTGGCACCAAGCACATGCAGAACATGAGGAAATAAAAGCTAGAGGAGGCAGCACTTCACCAGGTCACTGAGTACGTGAGATGTGGGAGTTGAGAAACAGAATTTTCTTGCTGATGTTAACAGAGGTGAAACCAAGATCAGTTCCAACTCATTTTTTCAGGGATGGAGAATTTGGAAAACAATAATAGGGGCTGAGAAGTCCAGGAGAAAAAAAAAAAAAAAAGAAAAAAGAAAAAAAAGAAAATTAAGAATATTAAATCCATCCAATACCCATTTCTTCAGATGTCCCCTGGATTTGAATCCATATTAGCTTGAAATGCAGCAAAGTGCACCTGGAGGTTGTAGGATATTCCATTTTTTATTTGTCTTAAAAGGAAATAGAGATGAAACCAAGACACAACAGAAGTATCAATTTAAAGGGTATAAAATGTGCTTAGCAACAATTTGTAGGCAAACATGAGAATCTAACTTGTTATCTACACATGTAGGGCATGTCAAACAATAGCACCACCTCCTACACTGTATATGCCAGAACTGTCTCTACCAATTACCCATATATAACAATTTTTACTTTTCATAACCTGTGTGGAGAGATGTTTATCTTATTTACAAATCAAATAACAGGCCTCTGTACTTCAAAGCACTTTCTTTCTCTCAGTCTTTCTCTCTTGTCTTTTTTTTTTTTATTTATTTTTCACTGACTGTGTTAGCCTTGCCTGCTTTTACGCAAATCAGTAATTTCCTTTTTTAAGCTTGATTAGCTACTTTCCATTTATTTTACCATCATTTTGTAGTTCATATAATAAGAACCAGGCCACCAGATGAGGAGAACACCTTCACTTTAGTCCAAAGACCATTCCTTCCCACCACCCCATGGTTATTTGCAGTCCCTTTCTCCATGCTATTCCCCCCCCACCCCCCCCCCCGAATCCACACATTGGGAGAAAATATTAAATCAGTGTTACTGTCACAAATCCACAAAACTGTTATACCTTATCTCAGGTTAGCATACATCTTAGAACAACTGACTGTAATACCTTCATAAAGCTGCTTTCTAACAGCTCTCTCACCAAACTTCTTGGGAGATAAAATGAACTTGTGATATACCCGTGACACCACTTGGTTACTGAGCAGCAGCTAAACCTGCTTTTAAAGGTTTTGAAAGATAAAGCTTTGTTTAGAAACATACTGTATAAATCTAGAGAGTGATTTACGCTGGTATGCAGTATAAATGCCAGTCTTTCACTGTCACGTCTTTTAGCATGTGGAAATCGTGCAAATCTCTATTCCCACTCTGCAGAACTTTTCAGACTAGGTGCTTGTCATTCAGCATTATAATAGCACAAAGTTGGAACAGAAGCCATCCAACATTTACTCTGTTTTACAAATATATTAAATTTAGCCCTAGACAAACAAAAAGACTGTAGTTTAAAACTACAGTTCTTGCCAAGGACAGATACAACTAACCAAAGGGAGTCTAGTAAAAAGACCTAAGCAAATGGAGAAAATGAAGAGATGAATGTTTATGTAAATTACTATTTAAACAAAATGCATTTCTGATTGCTCTTTTATTTTATATTTCAGAGGCTGAGCAATCATATTTTTAGATGTATTCTTTGAGTTAGCAGCTGCTGAACTGGTAGCACCATGTGTATAGATTTTTATTGTACCATAATTTTTCATATGTATAAAGCTCTAAATAGGAAAGTATATTGTATTTATATAGTTGCATGCAAATCACAATGTCAAAGGCTTGGCATGAGCACTCTCAAACTATATTTTCTGCACAAAATTAAAGCAACTTGCTCTAAAAACATCCTGATAAACTGTATGTAGGCTGGTGAACTACAAAGACATTAAAATGTTTAGTTACATTTTCATTTTTCTTTCTGCAGCACGTTGCATAATTCCTGCTTGCTCCTCACAGCATCATCTTCAATGTATATGTATGGAAACAAATCCACATTAGATATTTGACTGTTGCCATTGTAAATCTCAGCTTGGAGACTGTGTATCACAAAATGATTCTAAAGACTGTTTCTATTTTTGCGTATATGCTATAAACTCAAATAAACCATTAATGAAAGAAATTTTCTGATTAATGTTTGTCTTCACTTTGTTACGTCTTGAGATTGGAAGTGACTAACATGGATTCTTTCAATATTGGAAAATATTTCAATATTGGCGAAAGGACTGATGAACCACCACAAAATCCAATAGCTTAAATTTACTAATATGCTGAATAGCCCATATATTGTGAAGATACCAGATTTTCAAACCTGTTTTATGTCTCACCGGCCTTGCTGGAATACTCAATTATATTGACACAGATAGATTGTCTGTCTTGTTCAGCTGCTAAACTTTCCAAAGGTCTTACTTCGTCACTGATCTAACTGCAAGGTATTTTGAAGTGTGTGCAAGGGCTAGACTGATTAAAGATGACATTACTCACACTGAGCATTTCCTTTACTGAATCAAAGCAGCTAAAACTATGAAATCCTATCTTTCGTGTTATTTTTCAAGTGGTGGGTACAAAAGCAGTCAACGAACAAAGCGAACACATCTCCTGATTTGGTCTGCAACTTGAGGAAAAAAAGTGAAAACCTCTAAAATTAGGAGAAAGCCAAAGTGGGCCTGTGTGGCATTTAGACTCTGCGGGGGACTGTGGCGGTGAGAAGGTGCAGTCCATGGACCTGCAATGAGCCAATCTGTAGCCCCTGCCACTGTCTCGCTGGGTGTCCCGGGCTGGCTGGCAGCAGGGGGCTGCCTGCTGTGGTCACCTGTGCTTGTTGATGTGCCAGCATGTCTGGATTTGGGCTTGAGTTTCAAACCAAGAGCTTCACTGCAATGGGACAAATCACTCCATCATGCTCTATGACCTGCAAACATTCTTAATGTTAAGCAAGCGGGTGATTCCACTGCATTTGAAATTATGTATATGGATGTTTGAGGACAATGGCTCTAGAAGTGTTTAGTCTACGTTGAATCAGCCTATACTCAAACCCAGAATTTCAAAGGGCTGCAGAATTACGTCCACCTAAGTAGGAGAATATATCTGAATCTTAATCACAGGTACAACTGCCATGTTTAGCATGCAAAAACAGGCCAGTGCCCCGAAAGTGTTGTCATAGTTAGAGAACTTGGGAGTCCCAAATCAGGTTTCAAAAGGAATTGTAACCAGATTTCAAGCAAGTTCAGACTGAATTTTAAATAAGCACACAACTGGTTTTCCAGTAAATGATTGGGCCTTTTTTTTTTAAGCAATCTTAGGCCAATATTTGATACAAAAGCAAATGAGAATATTGTTTGGAGACACGCACGTTTAAAAAAACCAAATCTCTTCTTTCTTTGTGACTTAAAATCAAGCAAAACTTCAGCTTTCAGCTGCATTCTAAGGCCATAGGAATAAAAATTCAAGGCAAAATCCAGAGTGTGCAAATCATAGATAAATTGAGAATAAGTAAGAGGAGTACTGTAAACAGAGTCTACTAAGCTACATCTAAATCTGATACAAATTTGTAGGCATGTCTCCATCAACGATGAGTGAGACTTACTTCAGGTAAGTGAAATCTAGTCCTGCAGAAAGATGAGCAATTAAGCGTTACCAATACTAATAGCTTCCAAGAAGTGTATGTGGGATAATTATAATAATTTAAAATATAGATTATCTATTGGGTTTTCAGCATTTGCTCCCTTGCTGATGGAGCTTTGCAAAATGCAGTCTGTCCTGAGCTGTGTGCCAGCCAACAGTTTGCTCCAACAACAACTCTTGCTGCCTTTCTCCAGATATTTAGCTCCTTCAGCCACCAGACTCTGTTTCGACATGTGAAAATGTTAGAGAAAATAATAGGGAAAGAAAATTAAAAAAGCAGGAGAAAGAGTCTGAGTAGATGGCCAGATCTTCCTGCACCAAACAGCTCTGTGTGTAAATACAAAGGCTGTAGGCACATAAAAAGTTGATGACATCCAAGTCAGTCGATTTATAGTCTTTCTGCCAGAGGTTGGTTGCAAAAATTAAACATAAATTAGTGCTTACAAGTCTAGTTATAGCTTTAAGGAGAATAAGAAATTAGAGCAATATGCTGATGTGCACTGCATAATCTTGTGACCCTAAAAGAAATGTTTAATTATGAAAGTAAGATGACCAAAGCACTATTTCTGCTGAAGAATTTTCCCCCTCTGTCTTCTGAATGGTGTGATATTCTCCTTTGCTTTCATCTCATTTTGAATTTTCAACAATAAGGTTCAGTCTCAACACAGAGAGTAAAGAGGGAGACAGATGATCTTTAATTGTATTGTGAAACAAATAGGCATACGAGATCTTCTTCACAAACTTTTTTGTTCCTTATTCAGCATTTATACTGTTCCTGGGAACAAGGTGCTTTACATGAGTTTGAGGGATAAATGTAGTCTAAATATGTGATGTCACTAAAATGAAAAGGAAAAATAAAATTATTTTTAAGACTGCAAATGTTTCTTTTTTTACAACTGAGGTTCTAATGCTTCTGCCCAATCAGTTACTATAACTTTTACAAAAGTATTTTCAAGTTAAAAAGCTCTCATTGGCAAATTTTGTTTTTGAAAACCAAACAGATTTCCAAAATATCAGGAAAATAAACAACACAAAATAAATAAAGAGGAGGTTTTTTGCCATTTTATTTTTAACTTTTGAGAAAAGTTTATGTAGTAACCTTCCTTTTCTCATTTTGTTTCTGCCTTTTACATTATAGTTATTGCACCAGCAGTGAATCTGATTTAGTGAGTAGAGTCACCCTTTAAAAAATATTTTGGATTTTCTATATCCTATCGAGAAGATGAAGACATAGGGAAATATTAATTACTGACAGCACCTGCTGAATATCTTTTTCTGTAAAATAGACATATGCATTTGGGATATGTGCATGCCGACATACCCTGGACAGGATGTTCCCCCAGGAACTGGCTTGACTAACTCTCTTAAACTGTTACATCAGCACGATTCCACTAAAGATCTGTTAAGCCAACCATTCAGCAATGATAATGTAAATTCATATCTGGTGAGAAGCCCCAAAAGCAGATAGTCTGTCAAAGGAAGGTCCAAGAGGAGTGCTGGTGACACTTTTGTACTTCAGTAACTCACCTGTTTTTAGAAGTTACAAAGTTTTGTAACTTTATACAGAGTTGTGATCAGCTTTAATCACAAAGCTCAAGACTGTATTAAAATCCTGTGCTCACTATGTTTGTATCAGTGCCTCAGCACTCAGCTGCCCCTCACTGGAAAGTTTTTTACAGTTTGAAGTTTTTCTAGGAGAACCCTATTAATGAAAATTTCTGGGTAAAAGTCAACTGCCTCTGGAAGCTGGAATTATATTTTGCTTAAAGTGTTATGGTTCACAGCAGATCTGACATAAACAATTATATTTTTTCATTAAAATTAAACTAATTAAGGATCTGCCCCATGAATTTTACATCCTGATGAGTCATTGCCATTACCTTGCTCACCTTTCTACCACAAGACCTCCATAGCATTTTACTCTCATCCCTGATGCATGCAGAGTATTCGATCTGAAGTGTTCCTTTGAATGCGAGATGAGAAGTGGGAAAATATGGACACAACCTACAAAAATCTTAGCAATGCCAATTTTTTTTCCCCTCAAATCTTGTCGAGGAACAGGTAGACAGGCTGTGCCAGAAGTTCAATTTCTGATCCTAGAGCTGACCTGCAAGGCCTGCTCAAGAACAACACAAACCATGCTTTTTCCCCATGCCTTTATAAACAAGATTGTCCCATATGCAATACTTACTGACCCTGGGGAAGCAGGAATGCTTCATAAATATTTGTCAACTGGTGTTATACATTTTATGTATGTCTAGTACTTGATTTTTCATTTGTATCTGAGTCTGCAGTTTTATGCTGCTCTAGATGTTGAGATGGATTCTTCTTCTGGTGGTTTAGTTCAAGTGGTTTAGTAAGTCTATCAGATCACAAAATGAGATAAGCAGGTGAACTATCTATCACAGATATAACTCATTGTGAAAATCACTATTTCCATTGGCAGACACTTCTGGACTGATCCTAGATTTTTACATAAGTATATGATTTGTGTCGGATTTCCTCATTTCAGGCTGTGGGTATTTCAGTGAGGATGAATGCCTTTTTAAACAATGATTTTAGTATCAGTGACACATCTCATGAATTTTGCAGAGGAGCCTTCCCCTCTCTCCTCTAAGAGTGGTGAAGAGACTCTGAAAGCCTCCTTCTTTGAACTGAGGATGTTCAAGGGCTGCATACAACACCTTATGAGCTGCTTTTTAAAGCTCCTATCTGAATCTTGAAAAGTTCAGGTAATACCATGACCTGCAGCATTGTGTGGCAAGGAGATTATTGTGCTTCCCACCTCTCCAGCAAAGGCTGCAGGACAGCTACATGGCAACCTATGGGTGAGAAGTGCTGCATTTATCCTGGTTGCAGCCTCTGGAGACTAGGATTCACTGCGTAGGTTTAGTGTCATTGTACGTACTCATCTCCCAGGCTGAGGATCCTGAATTTCTCAGACGTGCCAGGCAGATGTAGGCTGAATTTTTTTAATATCCTTGAAGAAGCACCCCAAATGCTGTGACTGTGTGTCCTGCAGAAATTTCAGGAGATTGATGGGAAAGTTGAAGCTCCTGGAGGTGATGCTGGCATACGGATGCTGAGATACAGCCCTTAACTGGAGATCATGAAGTGCTCTGGGAGAGTGGACTTATCCTTCAAGTCTTGTCAGTTTTACTCACTATTTGTCAGCTCCTGCCTCCACTATTTTCTCCCACCCTCTTTTCTCAAGTGGGGTGGTTATAGCATTGCTGGCTGTACCCAGAGCCGTTCTTTCCCTGGAAAGGAATGTAAGGAGTTTGTCTGTCAGCCTCCTCATCTTCTGAGTCAGCTTTCATGGGCTAAGACCAAACTAGGCCTTTGGCTCTAGCTCACATGGTTATAGGCTGTGAATTTGCCAAGTCAGAGAGATTTAAAAGAGCAAACCAAATCTACAACCAAGGGCTCTTCTACTGAGTCATTGCAGTTCAGAGAGAACAGAGGATCACACCACAGCTCTGATGTTTCTGTTTCCTGTGGACTACTGTACTTCTCCTCAACACAGTCATCCCACCAAACCTGTGCCCGAACATTGACAGTCAGAGAAAAAACATTTGCTGCCAAAGACTCACAGACTGCAGTCTTTTGCTGTCTAAGATCCTGGTATTTTCAAAGAAATCTTTATAGAGACAGGCAATTAACTTTAAAAAAAGGAGGCGGGAGGCATGCCTTGAATTTCATCCTTCTCATGGAAGATACAATCACAATGTCTCAGATAATTAGCTTTGCCTGAAATGATGATCACTCATTTTAGGAGTATATAAAATCTATGAGTTGCGATGTGAGGCAACCTGCAAGTCTCCATGAACCCTTCTAGATTTCCCTCTGTACTCTTATATCTCTCTCCAAATCGTACCTCCTCACTGGAGCTTATCAGATTCAATTACTGCTGTTTCATATCAATGTTCTCATGTGAAACCAGAATATAAATAAGCCAAGACTACCTCCATACTCCCAAACAATTACAAATGCTGATGATTCACCTGTTATTCATGCCAAACCAATATTTTTCATTATTTTATAGTTCATGAGTGAAACATTTCAGCATGTTCAGGCTGAAATCATTGGCATGCCATGAGGCAACTAATGGAGAAGGGCACTCTGCACAGGGATGCATGGCATATTCAGCAGCTGGCACACAATCACATACAGCTTATGGACACTCTTTGCTTTTCCAGTAGGTTTGGGTGTGAAGGAGTAATAAAATTTATATTTGCTTTCAAGGAAATTTAGAGTTAGATGATAAAGCTAATCCGATCTATTACCTTGCTGCCACTGGAAGGGAGACACACTTTAAACTTCCACCTTCCCAGGCTATGCCTGGTGCAGCTTGGCCCCTGCCCGTTGCTGTGACACCTGCCCAGCCACACCAGTCCACAGCTCAGAGGGTGCCTGACGGCCCTGCAAGATGGCACTTTTCTGTGGAGCTCTGATTGAGCTGGCATAGGTGAAGCAGCAAACCACACTCATGTGTCAGCTGCCCTCATAGCCACTGTTGTCAGCAGCTGCAAAGGACTGGCAGCATGTCAGATGGAGTAGTTCTTTAATTTTGACATGAAAACAGAGATCAGGGTTGATAGTGTTTAAAATGTGGAAGATTGGGAGACTGCATAAATTTTGAGGCTCCCTAAAACCTGCTCTCACTACTTCAGTGAAGGAAAGTAACTCACACACTGGGCTGTCTTCTCATACCGGTGAGGAGCAATGCAGTACTATCAAATGTAAGGTGGCAGAATACAAAGACCCATTGTTAGTGTCCCAGGATCTGGGCAAGCACCATCTCATCCCAAGTATGTTTTGTTGCCATGAAGTTTGGTCTCTGTGAACAGCTGAAATGAGACCTGCCCTTTATCTTGGTTTCCATCAGATGTAATTTTTCAGTACACACACAATGAAAAGTTACATGCTGGAGGTTTTTTTTTTTCTGGTGCATAGAAAGAATTAAATTCACTATGCACGGATAACCCATTTGTTTATACTCAAGTTAAGAACAAAGCCAGCTAATAAGCTTTGCTGTCACCTTTAATGAATGGTTTCACAAGATAATAACACCATGTGGCTACACCCAGGGGCCATCAGCATTTTTCAAGCCTCTTTAAGTTTCAAGAAAAAGTCACACTGTAATAGCCAGCAACACTGTGGGAGAAAAACTACAAACCGATATTTTGGTCAGACATCAAGGTTATGAGTTACAGGGGACCTGTGGGCAGAGAACCTTTCAGCTAGTCCCCCGCCTCAAAAAGGATGTACATCAGCAAGCCTTTCCTCAGCTTAGAGGAAGGCAAGGCTGGAAGCAGGGCCTCATGAAGAGCTTATGTCCCAGCTTAGCCACCATGTGAAACACCTTGAGCTTAATTGCAGGTTAATTTAGGCATGGCCTGTTTAAGCTGACTTGAGATTCCTGCTAAAAGGGTAGCTCTGGCTCCTACTTACCTTGTTTCTCTGTGCCTGCTGGGCTAGCCTCACTCACTGATAGATCCCAAAAATAGATTGAAATGAAAAAGGATAAGTTTTTTTTCATTGGATCTGCACATCCTGAGGTCATGGGATCATCAGTCACAACTCAAGGGAGAAGCTAGAAACCTGCAGACAGAGAAGCAGAAGAGGGAGATAACTTCCTACCCCTCTATCAGCCATTTCCAAATCGATAAGTGTAAGACAATTTGTGAAATCTGAAGTGATTGCCTCTTGATGGAGAGGACCAGGTGGGACCTAGCAGGTGTATAATGCTCTGATAAATATAACAACCCCTTTCTTTAAATATTGTAAAGTAACGAAATAATTTTGTTATTTTTGCCACGATGTTTCTCTGGCTCTAGGAGTGCTTTTGTATGCCTTCCAAAGTATGCGTCTCCGGGGACTGGTGAGATTAGAGTGTGAAACTGGGGAACTGTCCCCTTGCCCCACCACTTAACACAAAATGTGGGGCTCCAGGACAATTGCAAGTCTCCTCTGCTAAGCAGCAAGGATGAGTTTGTTGAGGAGCTAGTAAGACAGGGTGCTAGTTTGGGTAACACACCTCCCACCAGCAAATGTCTTCATAGGATGACGAAGAGGTCACATAAGTCACAGGGATCTCTGAAACTTTGACATCCAGGCTGCCTGGGAGGGTATGTATGGCTCCTGCTGCTCAGGGAATAAGGGAAGAAAGTGGATTAAAACTACTGATGAATGGCTTTGGGTTTTTTGAGGGGGTGAGAGTGTACCAAGATGAAGAGATGTGTTATAAGTGTTGGAATATAATTAAGAAAAGGAGAAACTGTGATGATGAGTTTTGGGATTTACTTCTTGACTGTATAGCTTGTGCTTCTGATGTGCTGGTTGTGTAGTTGTAGGTGCTTGGACTGCATGGCTGCACCCTGCTCACCATACTGCAGTGTGTGATCAGAATTGGAAACCATTATAACTGTAATGACTGAAATTGCAGTGTGATACATATAGTCCTTCTGAACTCTGGATGCTGCATTTGCATATTCATACCTGAGAACAAATACCTCATATCTCTTAAGGGAAGTAGTTGAGGCCCCATCACTGAGCACCAGTAGGGCCTGATTTTCAGATGTAGTGATCAATCACCTATCTTATGAAAAATTTTATGATTTGGCTGTATGCGTTCACCTGATATGCTAGTTAAAATAATAAAATACACTATGTGATCAACCTAAACAGTTCTGTTCCTTAGTAAGTTCCCACATCTTCGTTTCCAGCCTATTCAAAGGGCTTGAGTGAAAAAAATAAAAAACCCACAAAGAAAGCACGAGTGGAGTGGATCATCATAACACTGCTAAGGCTTGGTTATAGACAGTTATTTTCTTTGGGTAGATTATTCCCTGGCTTTACACATCTGTTCAGAGGAGGGAAGCAAAATAAAACATCTCCAACCTAACGCTGAGCAGCAACTACATGTTCAGGTTCAGATGTGTTGCCTGGGTCAGGCATCTGTTCTGCACACATCTTCCCAAGAGCAAGGGTGCACGGGTCAGCTGGAGTCACAGAGATATTTCTCTGGCTCAGGCGGTGAAAAAGGGGAGGTGGTAGGGGTGCCCTATGAGGGGTAAAAGATGCTGCTTGGTTCCAGGAAAAGTCAGGAAAGAAAATATGACTATTGCTAAGTGAATTTGAGGGGGGTTTTTTTGAAGCAAGATAGCTACAAGTATGCATTTAATCTAGCCCTACATAAGGATCTCAAGGTAGTAATATGTCTGTAGTCTAAAAGGTTGGTTAGCAGAAAATGAATCTATAGCTAGGGAGGCTGAGATACTGCAGTACCAGTGTCCATCCTCTTATGCCTGCCACATTCTGGTGAAAAAAGAGGCAAGTGCACTGAGGATGCTCTGTGATGGAAAGGGATAGCATTAAAAGAGTTAAAATTTTACTATTTTAAGATGCTCTTAACTATGTTGCTTTCTATTTACCAAATGCAATAAAGCGTAAACATGACCTGGATCATTACCTGTATGTGAAAACATACCCATGTGATCATACATGAGTGGTTTCTCAGAAAAGAACAATTATCTAAACTATAAAGTCCAAAATTGTTAATCAAACCAGCATGTGTCCTATCATTTTCTCATTGATATTGTCTAATATTTTTTTTTCTTCTTGTCTTAAGATAATGGAGCTGGAGGCTTCATTCTTTTTTCCTTTATGTAATTGTACATGTATTTCTCCTAAATAGAACCTGCTTTGGATAAACAAGGTAGTATGTTCATACTTCTGTGGACTGGCATGTGGTTACTTATTAAGGGACTTGTTATATGCAGAGAAGCATAAAATATGCTGTATTGGTTTGGGTCACTTGGAGGGATGTAGCAGTGGATGGTATCAGACATCTCAGACAGAGACTCTCCTGTTTATCCATGTTGTATTCCAGACACAAATCTTTCTCAATGCCTTTAAGTGATTACAGCTGAAGCACTGCATGCAGGAAGCTGACTTATGACAAATGTATATCTGTGGGATGTAAGAGATCTAGCTGCAACATCTAGCCAGACTAAATTATTTCTGGAGCATGAGATGCTTGAAAAGATTATTTCTGCAATGCCATGAAAATAAAATAGATTAATGCTTTTCTGTTTTACTATGCATCTTTTTCTGCACTAATATAGAGACAGCTATGTTTTGGCAAAGGGAATCAGTATAATCCACAGATGAGGCAGCTCAGGTAGTGGTCTCTGTAGTTTTTTGCTCATAAACCTTTAACTCTACATTGGGCCTGTCAATTTTATTTCACCATGTAGAAATCATAGCCCGGGTACTGACTACAAAAGGCATATAACATAGCTTTTAAATTTTGGTACATGTAGCATGGTATGGAAGAGCAAAATTGCTGCTAGTAAGTTTTCCTTGATGTGTGTGACAGGGAAAAACAGAAAAGAAAACCTAATCTTCTTAAATTAATCAAAACCTTTTTTTTTTTTTTTTCAGGAGGCATGTTACAAATAAATCAAAGCAGCCATGACTTTTTAAAAATGCATTACAATGTAAAAATATATTTTTCAGTTTTAAATAGATTTGTTTTCTTTTCCCCTTTTTCTTGATTGGATTTCTGATCAGCGTGCCCACAAAAATTAACATCAGCACAAAAAAAAGAAACTTCAGACTGGAAAGGTAGAATACGAGTTAGATGTTTCACATCAACTGGCCTTTTCAAAATCTATTCAAAGCTGCTTAGGAAGGTGACTGAGGCAATTTCTGAGTTGTTAACAATGACGTTGAAATAAGAAAAGCAGGGGTCTGGTAAACAGAAGAATATCAGTACAGAAACTATACTTTAAAAGGGGGTGTTGAGGAGAAGATGACCAAGGCAATATAAGTCAGAAAGTGTAACTTCAACTTCTCCAAAACTATTGCTACAAATAACCAGTCTGTTTGAAAAACACATACAAAAGCCACGATGGATTTCCAAGCACCTTTCCAACCAATTTTATTCTGTGATAGTATAACAGGCTAACATTTCTTTAGGAATAGAAGACAGAATGTTCTTGGTTCAATGTGCTAGACTTTCAACTTAAAAAGGCTTCATAGGATACTTTCACAAACAAGGTATGGAAACATGGTCTTGATGAAATGACTCTGTGTTCAAGCTAGTTGCAAAATTGTACACCAAAAGTGGTTATTAGTGATTCACTCTCAAACTAAGGTGGATTTAATGTGGTAACACTGTGATCTGTCATGGCCAAGTACTATTCAATATTTTCATTAATGACTTAGCTCATGAAAAAGAGAGTCTGTTCACTGAGATTGTAGGTCATGCCAGGTGGGAGATGCAGTGAGACCTTTGAAAGAAAGGATGAAAATTCAAAATTATGATGACATTACAGAAGTGATAAGTAAAAGTCCATTCCAACCATTGGATGGTTGTTTTGTAGAAAAAGTAACATTGCAGTGGATCATGGGTTAAAGATGAGTTGGTGGTGCTATGCAGTTATAAAAAAAAAATAGATGAGAACTTTTAAATAGGTATGACAAATCTGAGAGAATGGCAATGCCCTTTCAGCCTGCTCAGCAGCAGTGAGACTAGCCTTAGCTACAATATCATGTCCAGCTCTGTACTTCAAAAAAAAAAAACCCAAACCCCAAAACAAAACCAGGAGCCTGGTAGGGTAGCAAGAAATTCTAGAGGTCATGTAGACGTGTTTTATGAGAAAATCAGGGTTATTTTACAGAAAGATGGTAACAGTCTTCAAACATGTAAAAAGTCACCAGAAAGGCGATAAATCTTTCCCTATTTCCAGTGAAACACAACAAGAAATAACAAGCCTAAACTATAGCAAATGAAATTCGAGTTAGATGTATGCAAGAGATTTGTGATGGTACAGATAGGAATCCCAACAATAGACATTTATAAGAACAGGTTAGACCAACATCTTCAGGGAATTTTGTTAGTGCAGCTGATCATTCCTTTGGGTGAGGGATGGACTGGCATGATCTTGGATTTCTTCCAGTTTGGCTTTTTATGAATCTGCAATATGTCTTTGCAAGTCATGTGGATTCTGATGAAACAAGAATGTCTCCATGGGAAAAAAAAAATGTCAAAAATACATTTTCAAAATGTTTTGGCCAAGTTGCATGCATTGACAATTTATAAAGTTGTCTTTTTCTGGGATTTCACTATCGTATTCAGTCACTTGTTTCTATATTCTGCAAGAAATTATAGGTATTTCTGAGCCAGAACGTAGCATATGGGACATACCATTTAAATTAGACTATGTGCAAAATTCCAACTGGCCACAGAAGACGGGGGAGAACAGATCTGTTGTTCATTTAGTGGCCAAGTCAGTCTAAACCACAAGAAGATCACAATGACCTGCTATGAGTTATGTTTGAGCCTCACCTATCTAACCTGTTATGTAATTGTTTACTGTGTACTGTTTTCCCGCAGGTGAGTGATAAAGCAAGTTTTAAAAGGAATTAAGAGAGGTTGTTGATGTCATTAGATTGTGTGGAGCATTAACCTAGTTTGGTCTATGCTTCTTCACTGGCAGCATGGTGTACTGCAAATAACTGCCTTTCTATCTTCAAAAAAGATAAGGTAAAAATGTCCCTGTATGCATTTAATAATTATATAGCCCATCCTGGTGTAGTATCCTAAAACACTTTTCCATCCTGTCCTTGAAATGTTGCTGTCAGAAACAGAAGTACAATTACCCTCTTTTTACACACCATTTATACACATAAAGTTAAGATCTATTTGGTGGTTTTGAGAACTTTATGTAACTGTGCAGACTTGAGTGAAGCAACTTCCTCAAAGACATACAAATAGAGAGATCCTGAATGCAAATGCAGCTGCCAGATACAAGCAGCTGGAAACAGAGCAGAAAAGCACTGCACTGGGACTGTGCTTTCCTTTCATTGAGCTGTCATGAACCACTTAACTGCCTGGTGGAGGTACTCTCATTTCTAATGGAATTCTTTTGGTTTTGCTGAAAGTGTTAAAAAAATGTTTGATTATTTTTGTTTGTTTGTTTAAAAATAACATCTTTTGAAAACTTGCCAGTCTGTGCAAAATGGACTGTGGTAAATGAATAGTGCAAGATTATAGTAAAATAATAATAAAAACAATACAACAAAACCTGAAAAATGTAAAGTAACATAGACATTTCTGGTTTGACAGAAAAGCCCATCCATCCGGTTAATCCACCTGACAAGTTGGGGTTTTTTTCAAGGAAAATTAAAACTTTTAGCCAATCTCATTCTTGTAGTTGACTATCAAGAGACAAAGGAACAGAAAAAACTGAAGTATTTTATGCTATTTTTTTCTTTTCACACACCATGTGTAGGTCAACTGTTTTGCAATACACTTTCATTCTCTTTTTTCATTCTCTAGTTTCAGTCTTCAACTGAGTACTCAATAAGGAGCCAAAATGAAAAGAAGCTGAGAAATCTTACCCATCACTGAACTTCCATATCACTGTCAACCAAACAAAAAGAAAAGGAGATTTAGCCATCCAGAATACAGCTGATACAAAGGAAACACATTATCGTCAATCTTCTAAGCTGAGTAACGCTTGGTATTTAAGAAGGTAGTTACAAAAGGCTGGCTGCAACCTACTAAGACAAATCATCTGAGGGTCGTCTGTAGTCAATGAAAGCTTTGTGCTTGCATTTGGGTTTGGGACATGCAGGATATGAGATGCCTGTGTTGGGAGAGTCAGCAGACAAACTCATCGGGGCTAAACAACACACTGTGCACAGGAGTAGTAAAAAACCTATGCAAAACAGCCAGCATACCAAATATGCTGGCTCTGATGTCAGACCAGATCAGTTTGTAGCAACTACAGATAAGTGCCAACAACTAATTTACTTAGTATTACTAAGTTAGTGGACTTCATTACTTTGGACAAACCTCTCTACCTTGGTGTTTGAAGAATTTCAGTGCAAAATCAAAAGAGAGAAGATGACCCAAGAGTTAACAAGATGAAAATGTCGTAATGAATTTGCCAGACCACAGCAAAAAGGATTTTGGATATCTAGAATGACTTGGCACCTGGTACCGTCATCCTCAGGCACATAGACTGATGTGGGATTTGGGTGTGTCGGGAAGCAAGGACTGAGCCTCTCGCTGCTATCTTCTAAGGATAAGTTGCTCTCTTCCTGATGCCTAATAGGAACCGGGATATGACTAATCAGACCAAACGAAAGATGTAGAGATTAAACTGCACCATTAATATGCAGTAATGAGATGACTGGAGAAGATCCCTCACATACAACAACTTCATTTCCATGCTTAAATGATTTACATCTTTATTAGGGCCGCTTGAATCAGCATTTCATCCAGGGAAATTAAATGGATGTGGAAGGACATTTGGCATCTTGACCACCAACTATGGTATGGATGAGGATTTAAATACATAAGCCTGCAGAGTTAGATATTACTAATTAAAGAAACAGAGCAGAAAAACCATTTACAAAAGCTTACTCTTGACAAAAATGTTACAGAATTCCTGAAGGGTAAATGAAGACTATTTAAAGGATATAAGAAAGCAAAGCAATCACCAAATATAATTTCTCACAGCAGCTGCTCTTTCACTTCACAACTATACTATTGATTTCAGCAATGTAGGAAAGGTGGCAGAATTATCTGCTTATCATTGTGATCTTCATGGCTTTGAGATTTTGTTACTTGTTATCTGACATTCTGGGAAAAAAATTTTATAGCTTGTGAATATCCCTCTCCTCTCCTGCTCCAGACCAGAAGCAGTCATGATATTTTGGCATGAAATGTTCTATTTCTAGAAACTGCTAAGGTGAAGTTTTGTTTATGATTTCTCTGTAGGTTTCACTATAATTTTAAAATCAGCTCCTGCCTTTCCCCTCCTCAACTGCAAGAGACAGGAGGAGGACTGGAGAGATGGTGATGGATATGGTGGTCCTGTTAGTCACTATATTTGTGCACTGGGAAAGATGGCACTGCAGTGGCACCATCTGACAAGTTTTAGTCATTCCTAAAATGAGCTGTGAACTGGAGTTGACTGCTACAGATGAAAGACTCCATATCCAAATTACTCACTGCTCAGCTATCCAACACACAAAAGGTTTTCAATTTGTAATAAAAACACATTTTGATCTTGATTCTCTGGAAAGAGGGCAATTTGTTAGCCATGAACTGATAGGATTGCCTCATGTCATACCAAATAGTCTGTGTTTTGAGAAATTTGTAAATTCACTGAGGCACAGAAACTGGAAATTTCGCCTGATTAGAGTTTTCCCTAGCATTTACAGGGAAGTCACATGAAATCTAAGAGGTGATGTAACTTTTCAGCATAGATTTCAGTAAATTATCAGTAAAAAATCTTTATCAATGATCTGGACATGGACACTGAGTGCACCCTCAGTAAATTTGCAGTTAACACCAAGTTAGATCTGAGTGTTGACCTGCTGGAGGGCTGGCTCTGCAGAGGGATCTGGACAGGCTGGATCCATGGGCTGAGGCCAATGGCATGAGGTTCAACAAGG
>VXBO01002862.1:53780-76089 GCA_013400135.1 Rhinoptilus africanus
CCAGGGAAGGTTTAGGCTAGATATTAGGAACAATTTTTGCACTGAAAGGGTTATTAAGAATTGGAACAGGCTGCCAAGTTGCGTCACCGTCCCTGGAGGTATTTAGAAGATGGGTAGACATAGTGCTAAACCATAGACATATAGTTTAGCGATGGTTTGGTCAGAGTTTGGTTTTTGTCAGAGTTAGGCTGATGGTTGGACTAGATGATCTGAAAGGTCCCTTCCAACCCAGGCAATTCTATGAATCTATGGTTGTAAAATGAAGATGTCAGGAAAAATAATAATTAAGAGGCATTTCAAGTTGGTTATGGGAGAAATCTTCACAAACAACTATTTGCATTCATATGAAGAGCTTCAGATTAATATTTATTTAATTATGAACTGATAACAGATTTACTTTGCTGTTGTAAAATGAAGTTGTAGAGGCATGTGGAGAAACAGTCATCACAAAAGAAACCTTAAACCTTTCCCAGCCACTGACAAGAAGGGACGCACAGAAATGACACATGATGCGCTTTGATGCTTGAACTTAAAGCAAACACCCTGAAGTGACCCATATAGTTGGGATCTGAGCACATCATGGCTATCATCACAGCACTCATCACCCATTGAGCCTTGCCTGGCAGACAACAATGTATTTTACTGATGGCAGATCTGCAAGTTTGCATGTTGGCACAGGAGAGGACAAGGGCTGTCCCAGGCCACCAGGTAGCAGCAGGGCAACAACGTTCCTCTGGCTTGTTTCTATTCATTTGATACAGTTTTGTTCATCTTATGGAATAATACAGTTTAAACAAAAATCTGGCAGATGGGTGAAATTTATGAGGTAGTTCAAACTAGCAGTGGAAGAATTTTATAAAGAAATGCAGGCAATCGAGCATTTGAGAGGTTTTCACAAGAAAATGTCAGCAAACCAGGAGGAAAGATTTTGCCAAACGAGCACAAGTCACTGGGGAGGTGCCCAGGAATAATACATGTATCTCTGTGGCCTTTTAGCTACCTCTGAACAAAATCCCAGCAGTGAGTGAGTACCCAGTGGTGGCTGGGCGCTTGCTGGTACCATGGCATTTGCTCCAGAGTCCCTGTAGGTCACACAAGCTGTCCCCCTCCCCCAGTGCTTGTTCAGCAGTGCAATGGTCACTTTTGAATCAGGTAGCCAAAAATAGCTGGAGTTTTTTCCTGAGCTCACTTTGTTTCTCTTGGTTTACAAGCTGTAGTCACGCATGCTTTCAGCGGTGAATGGGCACAGCTTTGTGCAGAAGGCATAGCTAATGGGTTTGCCTTCTCAGTCCCTTGTGTTCAGACCCTGCATTTCCTTCCATGTAAGCTGTGAAATGTTCTGCTGCTCTATTGGTGGCTGGCGGTGTAACCCAATGGTTACCTTGAAATGTGGGTGCTAAACCAAGAAGCTGGGAGGTAAACCTTAGTCCCCTAGTAATCGTCCCCTCTAATTTCTGCAGATAAGGAATTGGCTGGGTTGCGGGATTGAGTACAACCTCAGTAAATTAGCCAATGACATCAAGGTGTGTGGAGTGGTTGACACACCTGAGGGAAGGGATGCCATCCAGAGGGAACTTGACAGGCTTGAGAGGTGGGGCCTGTGCCAACCTCATGAAGTTCAACAAGAACAAGTGCAAGGTCTGGCACGTGGGTCATGGCAATCCCAAACACAAATACGGGCTGGGCAGAGAATGGATTGAGAGTAGCCCTGAGGAGAAGGACTTGGGGATGTTGGTTGATGAGAAGCTGAACATGAGCTAGCAATGTGTGCTCACAGACCAGAAAGACAATTGTATCTTGGCTGCATCAAAAGCAGAGTGGCCAGCAGTTTGAGGGAGGTGATGGATTCTGCCCCTCTACTCTGCTCTCATGAGCCCTCATGAGCCCTGTACTGCGCCCAGTTTTGGGGCCCCCCAACATACGAAGGACACAGACCTGTTGGAGCATGTCCAGAGGAGGGCAACAAAGATGGTCAGCATGCTGGAGTATCTCTCCTATGAAGTCAGGCTGAGAGAGTTGGGGTTGTTCAGCCTGGAGGAGTCTGGGGAAACCTTATAGCAGCCTTCCAGTAATTAAAGGAGGCCTACAGGAAAGATAGGGAGGGAGCCTTTATCAGGGAGTATAGCAATAGGATGAGAGATAAAGGTTTTTAACTGAAAGAGGGTAGATTTAGATTAGATATTAGGAAGAAATTATTTACTGTGAAGGTGTTGAGACACTGGAACAGGTTGCCCAGAGAAGTTGTGGATGCCCCATTCCTGGAAATGTTCAAGGCCAGGTTGGATGGGGCTTGAGCAACCTGGTCTGGTGGGAGGTGAGTGGGGGGTTGGAACTACATGATCTTTAAGATCCCTTCCAACTCTAACCATTCTATGATTCCATGATTCTATGATCTGATGTTATTTGTTTTCCCTTACTGTTCTTAAAAAGCTAATTGTACACGATTTGTAATATTTGCTGTAATCTGGCAGTATGTATAGCGGCAACACATCAGATTCAATCTCAGATGTATCCATCATCCTCAGCTAAAGTATATGGGAGAAGCCTGTAGACAACAATTTCGTCCCTTTTATTCAGGTATGCAATGGCCTTTTAAACATTTTCCATTTATGGTCTCTATTTAATTTACTCTAAGTCACAACGTTTTAATGTAAATCCAAGCCATAACATAGAGAGCTCAACTATAAATCAAAAACCCTTGGTCTTTGTGTATTTCTTCTTTAATGAAATAAAAAAATGCCCATTACTTGACCTTTAAAATTAGACTTGGGAAAAGAAATCATTTTGGTTACTGCACAGAACAAACCAGTTCAGGGATACTAGGTCTTTGCCCATTAAAAATGCAATAAAGGTTTAGAAACTTCCTTTTAAAAACATTTGCACTCACCTTTTGTGTTATCTGGCTTCAGTCATGATTGAAAGAGAAAATGTGGTGGGAAAAATAACTCCTGCTGTACAACTTTCAAACTCTCCATAGACAGGAGCACTGGAAGGCTCTTTTTGCAAGATTTCTATGTATCTCATTATTGGTGGGAATGGTGTCTAAATTAGAATATTTACTGAACTAAGCTAAACCTTGTCTCTGCTGTAAACAAGTAATAGCATTGTTTTCAGCAGTGTGTGCTTCCTCATTTATCTCAACATTAGCACTTCACTTTGCTCAGCTTTTCCAATCACCATCACTAACATATCAATTGAGGATTTATATTTTTTTGTTAAATGTGTCAACGGTCAGTTACATTATTTGGGATCCAGCCTTGGGAGTCAATGCTTTTCCTTCCACCTCTTCTCCCTCTAGGCCTTGGATCAGAGGCATGAACCAGAACACAAGCCATAAAGACAGAGCTCTAGGGTACATAACCCAAATCCTGTGATTTCCACCAAAGAGAAGCACAACCCAGCAAGGACCGTGCCAGGCTGTGCAGTGCAGTCAGACCTCTCTGCAACATGCACCCCATATATCTCCTCCAAAATCGAGCAGAAAAAGTGAGCAAGGAACCTGGTGATGCTGGCAAAAGCTGTGCTTTTAAGAAAAGCATCGTGGTGCGCTGAGGCTCTCCCTGTGTCAGAGCCAGCAGGTCTAGCTCAGGTGTGGCTCAGGGCAGGATTGCAGCGCCGGGGTGCGATGGGTCATTGTGTGCAGCCAGGCTGGGTGCTGGAATCAGGCTAGCCACAAAACCAGCACAGCCCCTAAGCTGTGCAGAGCGCCCAGTGCAGCGCAAATGCATCCCACGTGGTTTTACACTTGCTGACCAGGATTGTTGTAGCTCTTTAATTAGCAGTGTTCATCTTTTACATTGTTAGGTGGATTGCTGCTCAGTGATGTTTTTTCTGGTGTTTGGACTGGCTTGCACATTTTTGCACGGTGCTGCCTTGCACTCTAACAGACAAATTGATCCATCTAATCGTATCTGTTCTCTCTGTAATGGGACAATGAAAGGCACATGGACAATTACTCCCCTAATTTGCCAATGTAGACAACCCATGTCATAACAAATAAGTCATCTCGGCATGCAGACGGACCCAAGGCAGCTTTCATTTAGCCTGCTCAGGTACTGGTGGCATTTGAACTGGAGTGTGTGGTCAACAGCCAAACCTGCCTGGGAAACAGGGTAATCCCCTGGGCAATTAGCCCACATAGCACTCTGTGCAACCACAGCTAGACCTGCAAGCTCCTGTGAAAGCAACTGGAGTCTGCCTCCACTGTGCTGCCTGCTGTGCGCCTTTGGGATGTACCTCCAGTGTCCTTGGTGGTGCTGGTTCTGACACTCACAGCAGGAAGGTGAGGAACAGCTGTGGCACAGTGAGCCACGTTGCTTCAACACCAAGGGCCATAGCTCAGCCCAACCCTCTGCAACCGCTCTCCAGCTTTTCCGTGTGGTGCACCCCACATTCTTCTTTAGCATATTTCTTCCTCATTAGAAGCAGCATATTAAATCACGGTAAGCCATACAGCGGATGTTAAGCATCTGCCAGCTAACTGATTACCCATCTGGATGCCTCCCTTTTAGCTGCAGGCAGAGCTGGGGATAGAGATCAGTGCACTCTGGTGAAAAAAGCACAGATCTTTAAACTCCAAACTCCCAATATTTCAGCCTGAAATAACCCAAGCCTTAACCCAAGTGCGCTGGGTTAAGAGCATGGTGCAGAGGGAGAGTGGAACTGCTGGGCCTATTACTGTGTTAATGGAGACAGACTGTACCCTATATTTCTTCTCTGTATTGACTTTATCAGATAGAAATCTGATGGGTCTGGTGTATTTGTGGGAGCCTTGTGTGCATTGTTCTGCTGTTCGGTTTTGATAAAATGTGGTATTGTACTTGATGTTCTTTATCTACGTCAAACCTTGCTTCATGGCTAATGCATGGCATCTGTCCATACCACAAGTTGTGCAACACTTTGCAGCAAAAATATTGATGCTTCTTGGGGATTAAGAGTGTTATTTCATTGTGAGTTTAATGAAAGAAGGGAAGGCAGAATTGGAGGAAGAATAATTTCACTGCAAAATATATTTTGGCAAGTTGATTATAAGAAAAAAGCCTCTCTTTCTTTATCCATTCAAGCATTATGCATTCATCTGTTTCTAGAAGAAACCGACTTTCTTTTTTTTTTTAATTTTCAGTTTTAATTTGAACTGAGTCAGAAGAGTAATGACAAAAACCCAAATTTTTTTGCCTGGAAGTCCTTCAGGAAGCACATCTAACCAGGGTTAGAGGAGAAAATGATGAGAAATTTTGCAGTAGCTGGTCTCTCTCCCAGTGGGTATTTTCAGTAAAGTCTCAGGAACTGGGACAGTTCCAGCCCATGTGAACTGTGCAGTATTTGTCTCATGTGAGCAAATTCCTATAATTCTGCTGAAATGAGTGAGGTGATAGTGGAGGTGGATTTGGTCCGTTCTGTACATAGCTGGCACTTGGACATAATTATTCTTAATTGCTTATGGCCTCTGTGGATTTAGCTGAGCTGCTAAATTAAACAGTGAAGAAACACTCCTCACTTGATCTTTTATGCCATTACACTCTCACAACATCCCTGGCACATGTTTTACTACTTTCTCAAGCAGTTCCCACCGTGTTTTAGGACTAGTCGCTACCTTCTAGCAGCGTGCATGTATCGAGGAAGTCCAATGGCCCCAGTGGCTGCAGGGTTTAGTTTGCCTCCTGAGGCACAGCGGCAGGATCTGCAAATGGAGCGGGCTTCACAGTCCTGGGGAAGCAGGGGTGACAAAACCAGCTGGCACTTGGGCTCCCCAGGCTGAAGGCTGCCTTCTCAGCCGAGGCCTTGCTGAGCTTGCGGCACTGGGGTTTTGGCCAGTGGAAAGAACGTGAGGTTCATTTTCCCTGCAAAGTGCAAAGCTCCTTCGTTCTCCCTTCAGATAAATTTATTCTGCTCCTTATGTTTCCTAGCCAAGGATGTCCCCACACTCTGGAGAGCCAGGACCAATGCAGAGGAAATGGGCCTTTTTACAGGAGAATTGCTGCCTCCATTTCTCTAGGTAGCAGCAAGATAATGCTCTCACATCCACCCTTTGGACTCTGATTCATGAGCTCTACACATTCTTGCTGGACTGATTGAAGTGGTTAGAAGCATGATGGGCTGCCACACCTGTCTGCCATGGCTTATTGCCCTGCAACCGGGGCGACTACAAGGCAGAGTATCAGCTTCTGACATAGGCTTCTGGTCATAGACTGATAAGTGCACACAAATTGCTCTTTCACTTTGGGTTTGTGTTACTTTGCCATGAAACCTGGCAGTGTATGGCAGTGATTCATGGCTCCATCTGCAGCGAAATAAAATTTGAAATTTTATTTCCAGCATAAAGTCCTCAAGACTGATTCTGTCTTTTATTTATTTTTTTTTTAAACAGAGTCCAGTCCCTACTGAAACTGTCAGTTGCTGTTCTGATATTAGCAGTACTACTATTAACCACAACAGTAACAGCAGTGAGTACCTACATAAACCAGACAATGTGTTTACTAAATGCCACAAACACGTTCTATCATGCAATGCAAATGGTTATGTCATTGTGGGAAAGCAACGGAAAATTGGTGAGGAGCATTGTAAATAGCTCAAGTGACTAGCACTTGGGGTGCTGGAAAACACATATATCGCACATTGTTATTCAGTCTTGGGTGCTTGCAAGAAAACCACTTGAACTTAGATAACAAGTCTGTGATGGACTCAGGGACACCTTTTTTCCACTTGAGAGTCCTGGCCTGTTGTTGAAGAAGATCAAAGCATAGTGGTAAAACTATGCCTGTTTGAACCCTTTAAATATGGGCAAGAACAGGGAGTCCACACGTGCACTTGCTCACAAGGACCCTCTCGCTGCCAAGGACTCTTGCTAAGGAGAACTCTCTCTCGCACTGTGGTGCCCGCGTCCCTGCCTGCATGCCTCCGCCTAGGTGTTGCTTCGGAGATTCCCCAGTCTGGAAGGTATCAAGATTAAATTTGTTCTTTGCTTTCCATCCATGGTTTGTGGTTGTTCCTGCATCCTGGAACTGCATCCTAAAAATTGGACCATTGCCTTTTTTCCAAAGTATTTCTAAATGTCCTCAGAAATACTTTGGAGTCAGAGCATTGCATGTCAGCCCAGAGCCGGGCTGCCCAAATCAAGGAGGTCAAAGACACTTACGCAACAACTTATTCCAGCAAGATCACTCCATCTCACTCTAAAACCAATGCATACATATTAGAGGAATCTCTACTCACCAGAGTTTGCATGTGGTGTTTTTGCTTATTAAATTCCCGAGTCCTCGGGTCATCATTTGCCTTGTGTATCTTCCTATCTTGGGCTGACAATGTTGCAGTATGAAAATACTGAGGCTAATTATTCTGCTATTACAAAGGCCTCTTGAAACAAAGCAGGTTTGGAGGATAATTCAGAGTAGGTTGTTAGAACACGGGTATCTCAGTTGTCTGAGTAACATATACCACATGAGGTTACCAGCTCTGCTGTTGGTTCTGTTGGTCTCTAGACTCTTCAAGCCTTCATAAACAGGCATCTTTAACAACTTTCATGAGTATCTTCCATATCTGATGCTATGAGCATTATGTTTTTGTACAACTGTGCATGTTTTACTGGAAGTAGGTCTCCCTTTATTTTACTGACACTGTTTTACAGCTGTTAGTACCTTTAGGGATATAGATTCAAAACTGCCTTTAAGCACTGCAGATAAGTTGTGTTGAAAAGATGAAGGGAGAAAATCCTGAAAAGTCTGGTAGAAAACTTTTCAGGCCGTATGTGTGTCTGTATATATATATATGTATATATATGGTTTTTATTTTTTTTCTATAGGATGCTGTAATCCACCCTACTGAATTTAAAAGAATAATATTGCAGTAGCACAGCTTCATAGATTTTTAAAATCTTTACAGAAAGGTTAGCCATGAAATTCTACAAAATTTCTAGGAGGAAAATTAGGATATATGCCATTATTATGACTATTTATCCCCAGGCTGTAGTAAAAGAAACAAAATCTTTAACCAGTGAAAGGAGAGAAAAGTGAAAATCCCCTTACAAATTCCTTGCAAATCTGTCCTTTTCCTTTAGCTGCAACAGTTAATTGGTGGAAAAGAAAAGCAAGCAAGGCTGCAGTGGAGTCAGATATAGCAACCATATAAAGGGCTACAGTATTTTTAAAAGTAACTCCTATATTCATATGACATAAAGGATTTTCAAATACAAGCTTTGATTTGTTCCAGGGAGCTTTTTAGTGGCAATCAAAATGGAACAAATCTAGGAACATCAAAAAAATTGCTATAAATTATTCATAACATACAGGATGGAAAGTAATTGTAGAAAGAAATATCTTTTTCTTCTTCAATAAATGTGAGTAACATAGGACAAAGGAAAAACTAATTATGATGCAGTAATTCCAAAACAGACTCTGCAGAAGTTGTGCCATGATTTTATCCTGAAAGGAAAGCTGGAATATCTGGGTTTAAGCTAGTCTGTGAAATGTAGTGTTTTATTCAGATGGACATTCCAGGAAAATTACTTCCACATAATGCCTGAATAGTTCAACTACAAATGCATTGGTAACTGTAGCAATATCCAATTACAACATTTGATAGTCAAGTGACATTATTTTATGGTAATTACCTTTTACAGCAATTCCTTGGTGTTTGTTTTATGTTTACCTTAAAGCAGGCTCATAATAAAGCATGTTCGTAATGGCATGCCTTCTTTTGTATCTCTTCAATGCAAAAAAAAAAAACCCAACAAGCTGAGAGAAATAGTCATACTTAGCAGCAGAATGGGTAGGGGAAATTATATTTAAAAAAAAAGAAAATATTTAACAAAAACTCAAGATCACATGGAAATGAACACTTATCATTCTTTCTGCTGTGATACCCAGATGAATAAAAGAATAAAGAGTTACTTTAGTCTTTTTTCATTTACAGATTATTTTTCAGAATTATATATGTTTGGTTCATTACCGAATTGTGAGCTGTAAATATGGATTCCCTAGGGGCTGTGCAATCACCTGGTAATTGGTAGTGTTGTAGTGTTAACCCAGCATGTATATATGCTTGCAGTGCAGTCAGTGTTAGCAGCTAACTGGTGGTGTAAATGAGCTGCAATTATTGCATGTGAAGAGTTAATGAAGAGTTGTTAATACACTCTACAGTCGCCATTTAGTGTACTACTCAATTACGAATTCATGCAGAGGAGCTTTCAGCCTGATCAGAGGACAGTTTTGTGGATCATTTCTCTTTTTGAAGGGCCCGCTTATTTAGCATTCCTTAGTTGATAGAGTTGATCTCCATAAAAATACATGGCAAAAATTTGGTAGAAACGATAACTAATTGCATAATGCTTTTGGAATATGCATTTATATTGCATACATGGGTGCCTACTTTCTATCTACCAGTTAGGAAAGATATCTATGTGTGTGCATGATCTGAATGAGTGTAATCATTCATGTTTTTAAGGAAATTTTTAGAAGGGAGTATATAAATATTTATACTAGTTTTAGGAGCATCATAAAGTTGTGTTTCTTAATAAGTAGCTTGTTTTCTTTCTAGAGGTTATGAATCACATTTTATGCTTCTTAACTACCTAGGAGTAGTTCATGAATAATCAGTCATGCAAAGCTATCACACTTGCTTAAATAGCTGAGTCCTGGTTTTACTGCTTCAGTCCTTTATATCATTAATTACCTTTATTTAGCTGATATAAATCACCCTAGAACATAGGGTCTCCTAAGTAGCCCTATTTCTGCATGTGTTCTGCAAAGTATTGATTGCACTTCTGGCTAAACTGCAAAACACAACTGTATCTCTTTTTCTTTGGCACAGCTATAGAAATCTTTTCCATACTTCTTAATCCTTTCATCCAGAAAGACCTCATTCTTTCCCCCTCCTGCTCCTTCTTAGACATATTTCACTGCATTGATATGCTTGCTCAGTTGCCTTCTTATCTAGGTATACACATTTTTGCTTTATGCCAAGTGCCTTGTAAGAATATGTCATCTTTTCCAGCACCTTCACTACTGGAACAAACTTCCTTGGATATGCAGCCCAGAATGCATTAATGAATTCTTCTCCCCTCTTTGCAGTTGGATCTGCACTCCTTCGTGCCTAAAGAGGTTTAACTCTGAAACTGCCCCACACAGCCAGTCTCTAACTGACAGTGAGATACTTTATATTGAAGAAAGCAATTCACTTAGAAGGGGTTTGATAACTTCAAATATAAACAGCATTACTGTCATAATAAATGCCTGGAAAAGCCACCTGGCAATCTAACCTACTCAATATGGTAGTTGTAATGAAAAAGTGATGATGGGTTAAAATCATAGTAACTAGAAAAGCCAGTCCATGGCTACCAAAAACATTCTCAGGCTAATGTGAATGTCACTTTCCATTTGTTTTCTCATAATCTATCTGTCACAGTGGACAGACAGATTTGCTATAATGGCTAGTGTCTGCAGACTAAATGTGATTAATTCTCCAAAATGAAAGGAGTGCATCTTTGTACAAAAAGTGCATTAGGCTCTAACAATTGTCTTGCAAATCTCCAAAGGAAAGAAGAACAAAAAATCAAAGAACATAAACTAGACAGATTATTTCAGGATGATAATTTAGGTACATCTATTACTTAAATTCTATCTTGTTTTTGAATACGTTTTAATGTCTGTTCAAGAACTACAGTTTATTATGTATGTATACATGAGTATAAACAAATGACTGTAGCTGAGAAGATTAAGTCAGGTGTCCTATTTTTCTGATTCTGTAATAGGCCTGTGACCAAGGACAAGGTATTTCATGTTTCTGTGTTTTGGAGAAAGTATATGTGAGGATTCTGACAAGCTTTGTATCTCACTTCTTCCCTGTCCCCTCAAGCTTTCATCCTGTTTTCAAAATTTTCCCTTGCAACTTCCAGCTTGTCAGTAATCTGGCAACATCTATAAAAGCAATACCTACCATGAAAATATCTGCTAAGGGATAGCTGCATAATGTCAAACACATCAACAAGTCATTAGCACCATAAGCTGCTGATGCGTCATCTGACATCAGTGATGCCTGCAATCAGACTGGCAGAGGCTGCTGTTCTGGCTGGTCTTGCTTTTTCAAATTCCTCTTTGCATGTTCACTGCCAAATGCACAAAACTGATACGCCTTTTTTATGAAACAAAGGAAATATTATTGGACAAGCTGCTGATAACAATATGTTATTATTTGCATATCTAAATGCTGGCTTGTGAGTAAGTGCTGTAAGCCTGGGAATGGGTGGGTTTCTGTTAAAGTGACTCAGACTGTAGCCTTGCCTAGTATGGGAGCTTTAGTGAATAATAATCATTGAATATCCTCCCATTGTATGTAAACATACAGGTAGAAGCCACTCTTTCCAGTCCAGGGAAACTTTCATCACTCAGTATAGATAGGAAAAAACCCAAGCTTTTGCTCTAAAGATAATTTTTCTTGGTGTTCCATGAAAACATCAATAATTTTCATCACAGAAAGTTCCATGAAATTTTCACAGAGGTTTTAACCAAGTTTGGAGTTTCTGATACCTAAGACTGTTAAGATTTATGACCCCACTTTAGTCTGCTTCCTTGATTTTTCTAATGCAAATGTGTCATCTGTTCCAGGCCTCAGATAATGCAACTAACATTTGTGCCCCAATCTGAAAATATTACCCCTTTAATTGGGATCTAGTTCCAATGTTTTCCCCATTTTTTCTCTTCCCTATCTACATACTTACCACCCACCTTACTTGCATTGCCTCTCCAACTCCTCTCCTCCTGTTCCTGTTGTGCTTATTAGATCTATTAATTAGATCTATTTTTCTAACAAGTTGATAAAGCTGCTCTCTTGCACATCACACCGGCTATATCAGTGCTAACAGTGCAGGGCAAGGGTGCTATACACCTACTGCTTCTTTATTCCTTCCAAACTAAAGCATGCCCTTTGGAGTCAGCCTGGATAAAACAGCCCCAGGTACCCACCCTTTGAAGGGAAAATCCCAGGTAAAAATCAAAATGCCACAAACTCTTTATGACCTGTAGACCTGTTCCTTGTGTAATGGGTGTTTCCAACACTGGAACTTCAGGTGCTTTGGAGGTGATCCAAAGCTGCTCTTGGAAGATCCTGGTGAGACATAGCTGTATTTTACATGCACCATCGTGTCACTTATTGCCGTCTTTGTGAAGTCCATCATTTCCTGAGAAAAGAGGTACAAGTTCTGTGATGGATGAAGACTTTTCTCAAGACATTATCACTTTCCACCCTCAGATGAAATTAATTTGAAAATGTAGTAGTAAGGCATGAAAGAAAACTCTCCTGCCCTGCATTTAGTTGAGGAGCAGGCACTTCCTGTGCCATGTCTGGGAGCAGACACGGGAAACACAAGTTCCGTGGCCTCATCATGCCCACACCACTCCCAGGCTGTGGGACTGGGACATGGTGGTGATATGCAGGAGGCAGCATGTAGCTGGGTTTCACCCTAGTGTGAATTTGTATGTGTGTAGCAATGTCTTTAATCAGATTTGAGGGCTCAGAAGCTCCCTGACTCCCAGTTTGTATGTGCATGCTTTACTTTCAGCAAGGCTGTCCAAGTAGTAATGATATTTAGGAAACTTAGGACAGTGGGGGTTGTGCTAATGGTGATGAATACCAAGCCATGGAGATGACCTACCTGGGACATTTTGGGAAGCACAAGAAGCAAGAGAGAAAGAGATAAAGAATGGGGGTAAAGCAGCTGTGTGCAAATACTCAAGTCAGTGGCTGGACCTTCTCCCCTGCTTTTGTAGTTTATGTAATACACAGATTTTTCCACTTGCATGCTCATTGTTAGAGTACTAGTGGAAAAATGGGACCTGGGTTGTTGTATGAGTGCTTCATAGTAGACACATTTATGAGGAATTTGTGGGAGATGATTCCTGTCCTTGGTCTAACAAAGTTAATCATCTTCTCACGGGCTGTTCAGCACTTTATCTTTCCAAATTGCCAGGGCAATCTGGAAAAGTCACTATGTTAGCACTTTTTTTTTTTACAGAATTTTTACACTTTTACACAAAGAAGTGAGAGTATAAGGCTGTTGATGGATATCTCTTTTTAGTAGTGCTGTTTTTAAGAGACAATTGAGAGGGAGCTGCTATGCAGGGGTGGTTGTGAATCAGATGATGGCTCTAACCAGGAGTGGGTGCTCAAGGCTTCTCTGGTGCATGTGCTGAATACTAAAGGGTGTTGAAAACCAAGTAATCCTGAATTCTCCTCTCTGCTGTGATCCAAAGCAGGCCATTTTCATGGTGTCCTGCAGGTTCCCCTCTGGTGGGGCTGTGGGAACAACTGGAAAGCTGAATTTTCAGAGCTCTGCAGCAGCATAGGTACACCCAGCCTGTTCCCTAGTGAGCTTCTGGAGGGTAGGGTGTGATTGCTCTGACCTGGTCTGCAGGCAGGACTGAATAGGTGATGATGCCCTCTAGTGACTTCCCAAAGAGGAAATAGGGATTGGGTTTGATCTCATAAAAAATCTATGGTAACAAAGAATTCAGGTCCTCAGTCTTTATTTGTTCTGTCTGACTGAATGCAATTATTGTATTTATTGCCAACAGTATGTTAAATTGTTCCAACATAACAAGAGGTTTGTGAAATATTTGGCTTGATACAGTTTGAGTTTTATCTCTCAAGCGTCTTTGTTAAAGAATTCTGCTCTACTAAAGTAGGGTTTGCACAAAAGAAAATGCACGACTATACTAGTCTTCTTTAAACGAGGAAAGACCTTTTTATAATACAAGGGCTATGTTTTCATACAAACCTGCTTAGTCATACTATGACTGTTTCCTTGCCATGGGAATACTTGAAATTCAGGTTAAAAAGTACAGTAACTGGATTTATTCCCTGCACTCCCTTAGTGGACCTTGCTTAACTTTTTGGGACATCTTCACAATTTCTTTATTTTTTTTCCAGCTGATGGGTTGAATTTGGATTGGACATTTTGTAAGGATGGTGTTTGTTATGGAGGCAGTGTTTTCTGAGTGGAGAAGATGAGTCACTTGTGAGGAGTGCAGGAATGGTGGATATAAAAGGTTGACAGTCACTAGGTTTTCATTCAAAGGAATCACGGAATCACAGAATTTCAGAGTTGGAAGGGACCTCTAGAGATTGTCTAGTCCAACAAGGAGCCCTGATCCATTCGCCCTTTCCCTTTGCTATGCCCTGAGCTTTTCATTAATCCATCTATTCTGCAGAGACAATCTTGTTTGCTCCCACACGCTTGTGTCCATGCAGCTTTTCTTGTTTCCCTCATAAATGAGCATTATGATTTTTAAAGTACTGTTTCCTAGTACCTGTAAAAGAGCATCTTCTGTGAGATTTAGCATGTGTACACTTCCTAGTCAGCTATCATTCTTGAATTACAATCAGAGTTTTGCTGTTTGGTATCCCTTTTCTTGGGAGGAGAGCTCTTTAGCAGAAGGACTTTCATCTCTGTGTGTGTGCATGCTTTTATTACCGAAAAGATGTCAATGCTAAATAAAAATTTCAAGATAATCTCAAGTCTAAAAACTCTGGTTGTTTCACCATGGTTATTCACAGCTTTGTTTAGCCTCAGTCTGAGGTGAAGTAGTAGGAGAATAAGGAGGGGAAAATATGCCCTTTGTGCTCAGCAAAGGAGACACTACCCTACACCTTGAGTGCCTCTTGCTTGTTCCCATAACACATGAAAATGGCCAATCATACAGTAAACATAGGTATTTTACCTTGTACCAAATCTGTATCCTTGTTTGTTTCACTCCTTGTGTCTTCAAATACATAGTCTGCAAGACCTCTAGGTGAGGACTATCCTCCTTCTCTGTGGGTTATACCCAGCCCAGCGTGGCCCTCAGCCCTAGCGCTGGCCTCTGGATCAACACTGCACCGGTGGGTGGTGGATTAGTTTGTGAGGGCTGCACAAATACAGGAACAAAAGAGCTTTTGTATCTCAATGCTGCTCCCCAAATCTGAGAAGGAGAGGCATCACATCTGCAAGGGGTGAACTGAAAAGAGGGAAATAAAGGAGGGAACAGAATAAAGAAAAATGTGTTGGAAATGCGGCAGACAAAAAACAGGTATGTGTCACAAGATACTCGAGCATTTTCTCTTTGCTATGACTTGCCAAATGAATGTTTGAAATAATCAGAGATTATTAATTAGATTAGCAACAAGAATTCAGTGCGTAGAAGAGGGCGACAATCTGTATTGTGCATGTGAGCATGTATGACTTATGTGCTAATTCAAAGTGTCTATTTTGCCAGTCCTGGGTGTTCCTTCAAGCTGACAGAAAAGTGCCCTGGGTGGAAACAGATGTACTTAATTAGACAAACACCAGTCTGTATTTTACTACTTACAGATCTCAATTAGAAGAGGATTAAAAATGTGCTAGGCCTTGTATTAATAGGTCCTGCATGAAAAGGGCACCATGCCTGCAGAACCTCCCCTCTGGCAGGAGGTACTGAGGAGTGAAACACAGGGACATGTCTCTATTTATTTGGTGTTTGGTGTCCTCAAATAAGACTGTCAATTATCTTAAGTTAGTCTCATGCTTTGTTCATACTTTTTTTGTGTGTGTGCGCGCGTAGGGGCTGACTCTTTGCTTTGTACACAAATCCTTCAAAAAACTAAGGTCCTGCTTTGTTGGTACTACTATAATTCATTAGTACCTTTTTGTGCACATGTCATTTTTATATATAGATAATGTTTCTGAAAAATGGAATGAGTTTATACAGTACTGAAGAAGGACAAAGCAAACGTCTGCTGATGAGTTTGAAAGAGTAGGTGTCTTTAGGATGTGATGCACAAGCTTATGACTGTATTGTATGGTCTTACTGTCCTTTCTGCCTGCACTTGTGGATATTCCTTCAGCGACTGCACTGCATGATCCCCCTCTATGGAACAGCGTCCCTTAGGGATGTGTTTTGCCATCAATAGAGGACTGTTTCAATACTGTAAACTTGACAGATACTGTGAAAAAAACCCCTATAACCTCGGCTGTTCTTGTCATTTGGCTTATCAGAAGTTCAGTCCCTGAGTTACCAGCACAGAATCAGGTCAGCTTCTTTTAATAAGGAGCTTTTGTTTTTTATTTTTCCCTTCCTTTGGCCCTTTGAATGTCAGGAAAGTAACTCTTTTTTTCATTATAGTGATTAATTACCAGTTCTTCACAATTGCATCTTTCCCCCTGTTGTCTTATTGTACTTTGACTTGCTTTTTGGGTCTGTTACCTCCTACACAGGGTAACTTAGATATCATTTTTAACCTTTAGAATTTAATGCTTTCAGATCTACAGTTACTTTTAGTGGTTAAAGTTCCTTTCATTTCAGCTAAGTGCTACGCTGTGCCAAGGTAAAATAATATAAGAAATAAAATCAAAATTTTGGAAGCTAAGAAAAGTCCATCTGTTCATATTATTTATATAATACTCCACTTTTTCAGGATGCATTTCACATACCAGTTAGTCTTCCAAATACCTATGTTAACAAAAAAAAAAAAAAGTTATTTCTTACTGATCTTGCTCTGGCTATAATGATGGAGGAATACAGAATGATATGGTGGTGCTTACACTAGAGAGTCTATATTCTAAGCCTGAGTTAAGAAATACCAGTGGGTCACAGAGGAAGAAAATCAAAAGATGCCATCAATGTAAACTTTATTTTCTTCAGTAGGCATTGCAGGTAAGAAAGAGGAATGAAACTTTTGTGAATTAATGATTTTTTTTTATTTATGCTTTTTCTTCATGCTGCATCTGAAAAAGCAGAATAAGTAAGAGGAATTTATTACCTTTCCAAGGGAATCAACACTCAGGAATGGCTTGCTCCTAAATTTAAGCAAGTTGTTCTTTGCCTGTTGTTGAAATATCACAGAAAGATTGAAAGGAATATGTCTGTGCAGGCAAAACTGGGAGCAGAGTTTGGCTGCAAAACCTTGCTGACTGGTGAGGGTACGCAGAAGGGCAAGGACCTGTGTTGTATTTGCATAATTGACAGTTGAAAAAAACAACACTTTCAATTATAAACTAAAAAGTGCACAAGAAACACTGAGAGTGATTCCTTTAATCCTACATTTTCAGTCACATGATGGGACAAGACCACACTTCGAGGCAATCTGATTTTCTTCCCATAGATTTAGGATTCTGCTGCAATTCCCTAATGACTGTGGAATGTTGGTAATAACAAGCACAGAATTATCACTCCATCTGGATTGTAGAATAGTTTGCATTTCTTTAGTCTCATTTACCATGGGGAATTTAGATGTAACCTGACTGGTGAACCTACATGATTAATATTCCCTTTTTAGGAGTTCAGAAATTGAGACAAATGGTGCTGGTATTTTTTTTCCTCCATGCTATACAGACTAGAAAACATGAGATTGGGACAGGGTCTTATAGTAGAATCTTCTTTAATGGTGTAACACAGAAAAAGTTTTCTTAGGCTTCCAAAATATATTGTATTTTTTTAGAAATACACAAGAATTTGTATGAATACTGAGAACATAGGTAAACTCTTATTCCTGAGTACTGCTTTGTGAATATTCCTGTGGCTGGCATGGTTATTTGAGCGGTCGGTTCATAGTTCTACCATACCTTCTAGGGTCTGCTTCTGTAACACACAGAATTCACATGCTTCTTAGCTGGTGGTTTTGACTACACTGTAAGACAGCAAAAGAGTTGAACGAACACTTATTTGAGCCAAGTCAAACTTCTAATATTATAAAACCCACACAGATTATTTTTAAATACCACTTTCTTTTGAGCAAAATATAGTAGTATCTTTATAATAGGATTTCAAAATTAAGATTTAAGAAAGATGTTGGCTTTTCCACTTCTCTGACAGGAGTGGAAGTGCGTCATGCTGAGTACTTCTAAATGCTTTATTATTTATCTCTCCTTTTTTCCCACTCACCATGGAGAAATACATGTAATACACCAGAGAGGTCTTGATGCTGATTACCAGACAGTGGCAGAGAAAGAACTGAATATATTAAAGACAAGAGTATTGTGTGTGTGGCTTGAAATCTCTCTATGAAATGCTCTTACCATGTTAAGGTGTAAGGTATGAGAAGCAAAATGACAGTCTCTCCTTTTGCATGCAAGCGTGAAAACAACAACATACACTGTGTTTAGCAGGAAGAGAAAATTTCACGATCACATGGGAATTCTGCTTCCCGGTAGCACAGTTACCAGTACTTCCAATAGCGCGTTATACAATATGACCCTAAAAGTGAAAAATCAGACTCACAAAGTATCTTTTTGTCTGAATTAGCTGGTGAGAGCTCAGGACCCTTGGAAGTGCCTACATTTTGTATCCCCCTCTCTGCTCCATCTTATTCTGAAAGACGTGTACTGAAGTGACCAGCTCATTTCTCACAGTTTACAAGCCATCTGATGACCGCTGCTGACCTTGACTAGACTGGAATTCAGCCATTTAGCTGTGGAAGATAATGTTAGTTCAAGTGCTTGGCCATACTTCATCAGCTTCCAGGCTAGTGTGTATAGGCATGATGAACCTATCATAGCTGTGGTTTAATAGGTATGAACAATTAAGTAATTATAAATCAATGAAATCTGTAACTCTGGTACTATAATAATTACATTTTAAAAGGCACTACTTAGTTACAACTCAGGGATTATTTACAGGCAATAATTAAGGTCAAACTGACTTCCTCCTGTTACACAGAGGATTTGTATGAGCAGTATGTCAAACAATAATTACTTTCAGTGTGTCATTATACTAGAGAATATGCTCTTGTGTCTATCACTGGCTGTATTTTAAAGGGAAAAGTTGTCAATTTTAAAATAAACTTGCCCATCGTCTTAATATTTTACTTTTCACTTAGAATGGTATCATTTCCTCCAGGGTTTTTTTCTACTCAGCCCACTGGAAAAGGAATAAAGTAACAGGAAAAAGAGTATGGCACATTCCATGTATGAAGCAATCCTATGAAGAAAGAATAGATGGGAAAAATTAATGCAATCATTTTACAGGATTATTCTCCACAGTATATTTCCCAGTGCTTTGTCTGGTCTAGTTTGCAAAGATGCAAATGATGTTGTTTTTATTGCTTCCCTTAGGGGAGATTATTCCAGTCTAATAACACTCACAGTTAGGGAATTTTACTGATGTTCAAACTGTTTTTCTTTACCTGACTTTACCCCATTGCTCCTAGTTGCAAACTCCTGCAGGCAGTTCAGAATAGTTTCTCTCCTTACTGGGTGTTCTGAGCCAAGCAATACATAAGTATTTAGTTTAATCTTTCACCAAAATCTATTTAAATGATGGACGTTTGGGCCTTGGAGAGTCTCCAAGTTTGAACACAGCCTCTGATCACTGCCCTGTGTCCACATGTATGTCTACATATGGACACACACATGGTTTGCTCGTGCAGAGACATGTGTACTCATGAAATGCTTACCCCAGACTATGCCCCCGTGGTACCAACCAACTGATGAAGCATTCTCTTGCAAATGGATTTCTTTTTGAGTTACAAGAAAAGTCACCTCCAAGGCTGGTAGCCTTGAGGAAAGTTGAATTCATAGGGTCAGCATAGAATCATAGAGATGGTAAGGGGCCACAGGAGGTCTCTAGTCTGACCCTCGTTGCAGAGAAGGGTGAACTATGAATGTAGACCGTGTCGTACGGGGCTTTGCCCAGTGGGGTCTTGAAAGCCCTCAAGGATACATGTTCCTCAACCTTTCTTGGTGACCTGCTTGAACACTCAATCTTCTCATTGAAATATTTTTTTCTTTATATGCAGTCAGAAAGTAATCTTGTACTTGGTAGTCTTCTGGAATTCGTTTTACATTTGATGTACACATTTCAGCAGAAATAGCAGCCATGAAAGGTGGCAGCATGAAAAGTGTCTCATGAGCTTTTAAAGGTAGCACAGACTTCTCCAGTTCTGGGTCAGAAGAACATTGCCAAGTTACCTTCCCTCTCTAGGTTTTGCTTTCCTGTCCACTGTTAATTTGTTTAAATGGTAAACCTGAAAACCTTGGCAAGGCATGCTTAAAATGGGCTTGTATTGAAACACTTTAGAATTTAGTCATATTATGAGAGCCATTTCATAAAATGTTGAAAAGTTTCTGCTGTTTGTTGAAATACCTAACATTACATGGCCCTTGGTAGCCACACTGTGCAGCCTTTCTGTATTATGTGTATGAAAAGTGTAATCTTCCACAGGAAATACCCTTCTCCCTGATCATGATGCCTACGTCAGATCACCTCAGTGACATCTCCTAAGGGGATTCACTTTCAGACCCTGGTGGTACAACTAACTCTGTCGCCATCCATGACCCCATGCTTCATTCCTGCTCAGTGCTCCTCTGTTTTCTCTTCTGAACAGGTAAAGAGCCTTCCCCAGCTCCATCTCAGAAGTGCAAAGTTTCTCCTCTTTTTCATCTCCATTGGCACTGGATAATTCAGCCACCTACTGGTGCCACTCCCTGAAATATATTGATATATCTCATAGTTCTAACAGACTTGATTATCACCTTGGAATTGCACTCCTCCCAGCTGGAGGTGTCACTGGTAAAGAGATCATACCCATCCTTTTTACAACAGCAAGTATAGTGAATATCTATTTCATTATTATTTTTTTTAGCTAATAAGCTCTAGTTCTTGCAGTCTTTTGAAGACCCCTGTTCCTTCTTGCTCTCCTCTATATCACTTCCAGGTGCCATATTTGTTGAAGTGGGGTTCCCAGTCCTAGGCTCCGTATTCCAGCTAAAGTCTTACTAACACTGAAAACAGATATTTCATGTCTGTCAGGCTATGCTCTGCTTTACACATCAGAGGATGATGTTAGCCTCTCTCATTTTTTTGTTGTCGCAAAACACAAAAATGTTTACTGAAGTGCAGCCTGTACTCAGATAGATGCCCTGCCTCCATGTACTCAAAACCAATTTCTGGACAGTCATTTCCCATTCTGGTTTTGATGAACACATCTGTGTAAGTGTAGCATCTTCTGCTCAACTCTGTTATTAAACTGTATTCTATTTTTCTTCCAGTTTCTTGAATTTTCTTATTGATAACTACAACAGTCAGTGCTGTTTTCTGAGACCGTTCTCTGTATTTTATTCAGAGTGATCTAGCAAAATGTAGTTGCATAACTCCAAAAAACAACAGAACAATTTAATTAACACATCAGATGCTAACTCTGCTTTGTAAAAGTCATGGTATTTGTAGTGGGGAAAATAGGCATTATTTTAGGAAGACATATATGTGAAAAGGGAACAAAATAGAATGTCTGCTTTATAAATAGATGCAATGGTAAAATGACATGTCCTTATAATATAAAGTTTCCAAAAACCAATGATGAAGTATTTCATAAAAAGGCTGCTTAGGAAGCCATTTCCAAAAGAAAAAAATTAAAGACTTATGTTCCAAAGTGACTGTGTTTGATTTTCACGTTTACAATAAGATTATTTTGAAGAGATCTACAGATACATATAGAAACCAAAATAATAATGGAGAGATACTGTAATATCCTTTAAGAGAAATATTTCAAAGAGGACAGGCTTTTCAAAAAGCTTGGCTTCTTCTTAAGAACCAAAACAACTAGCAGCATTCCTAGAGAATTTTAGCATGCATGGCTTTGAGCACTTCAGAAAATTTGCCTATAGAGGTGGATGCTGAACACCTGAAAAAATTATCCTTGACCTCTTTGGAAAATCTGGCTATATTTTAGACAAATGTCTGTTCTATGATCTCTTACCCTTTGATATACCAAAGCTTCACATTGCTACTTGATTAACTACTTTTTTTTTTTTATTTATCAGGTTTTTGCTGTCTTAAAAAAAAGGGGGGAGGGGAGGAGGGGAATCTTGGATTTTGTAGAGATGTAGCTAAACTTTATCTTTAGAGTAAAAGTCAAACAGCCAGCCAAGCAATCAATAAAATTTCTCAGTCCCCTGAGAGGACTTGGAGCATACAGTCCAAGTGCAGGCCTGTAGGGACTTTCTCACACTCCAATCATCAAGGCTTCATGGTTTTACTAAGGTTCCTGAGAAATGTTTGTATGTATTTTTCTGCCACCAAATGGGGAGAAAACACAGCAACATTTTATGTTGATGCAGGGACTGATTAGCCAGTTCTTACCAGTACTTACCTGTACATTACAGGGAAGTGCTATAACTAAACCCACTGCAGACTAAATTGTTACTTATAAAAAAAATAATTGCAGTGTGCATGCTGTGATCTATCTAATATTTCAGAAAGTGCTGATTTTTAAATGTCACAGAAAATTGATATATTAATCTAAATTTAGTGTAGCACCCATTTACTAAGGTTTCTGGACTGCATCGATGTTTTCATGTATACATTTCAAC
>VXBO01002862.1:76972-95769 GCA_013400135.1 Rhinoptilus africanus
GAAAGGGGGGGGGGGGGGGGGGGGTGGACAGGGGGTGGGTGGGAGGTTGGGAGATGGATGTTAATGTTTGAACAGTCAAACTTGGAATAGCATCCAGGGACCCTGAAGAGTCAGTCAGCGTGGGGCACAGAAGGGTGAGAAAGGTTTTACAGCTGACACTGGCACACATATCAATTTTAGGAGAGCTTAATTATTATGTCTTAAGAGTTTAATTTATTTAAATTTAGATGTTTAGTGTAACATAAATCAGATAACATTATTAATAATATGGTATTATCAGCTCCCAAATTACTGTATAACATAGACTGCAATTGTCTCCACTCAACGTATAGAAGTGGAAAAGAAACAACCTGGTTCAACCCACAGTGGAAAAAACTTGAGTTTTTTTGTGAAATGCAGTCATATTTTCTATTTTAGTTTTTTTTTTTTTTTTAGTTTCTTGGTTTAAGAAGTCCTGTAAACCCATACAACATTATAACAAATCTCTTAGGTGTCTATGATGATCGTTATTGTGCAATTTGCATTTCAACATACAGTTATGCTTTCTGGACTCCAGCCTTATTGGAGCATGATCAACTTCAGGATAAACAACAAAGAGAGGATGTAATTATAAGTACTCACAGGAGATGAAAATTAAAACTGTTTTCCAGTTTACAGATGTTAACAGGCTTGAGTCAATTAGTAAAAGCATCATTCACCATAGGTTATAGCAATTNATTTTAGACAAATGTCTGTTCTATGATCTCTTACCCTTTGATATACCAAAGCTTCACATTGCTACTTGATTAACTACTTTTTTTTTTTTATTTATCAGGTTTTTGCTGTCTTAAAAAAAAGGGGGGAGGGGAGGAGGGGAATCTTGGATTTTGTAGAGATGTAGCTAAACTTTATCTTTAGAGTAAAAGTCAAACAGCCAGCCAAGCAATCAATAAAATTTCTCAGTCCCCTGAGAGGACTTGGAGCATACAGTCCAAGTGCAGGCCTGTAGGGACTTTCTCACACTCCAATCATCAAGGCTTCATGGTTTTACTAAGGTTCCTGAGAAATGTTTGTATGTATTTTTCTGCCACCAAATGGGGAGAAAACACAGCAACATTTTATGTTGATGCAGGGACTGATTAGCCAGTTCTTACCAGTACTTACCTGTACATTACAGGTAAGTGCTATAACTAAACCCACTGCAGACTAAATTGTTACTTATAAAAAAAATAATTGCAGTGTGCATGCTGTGATCTATCTAATATTTCAGAAAGTGCTGATTTTTAAATGTCACAGAAAATTGATATATTAATCTAAATTTAGTGTAGCACCCATTTACTAAGGTTTCTGGACTGCATCGATGTTTTCATGTATACATTTCAACACAATATATCATTCCTGTTTTCAGTCCTGCTAGCGTAATATTAACCTGGGAGTTCTTTCCCAGCCTCCCACCCTATGAAGAGCATCTAAAGTGAACCTATGGAATACATTTTCCTGGAAAACTCCTTGTGTATTTAACTAACAATTAAAATCTTGTAGTGGCTTTCCTGCATTTCTGAACATAGAACAGCCAAAATGCATTTTGATACAAATCCAGATTGGATCAGCAGGTATATCTTGGCTGGGTTGAATGTATCCTAGGTGAAACCATAAGGCTACCTGTTGAGTTATACCCCCACCTGCTACATGGGCAGTAGCCAGACTGCCTGGAAGAACACTGTTGCATCATTTTTCATCCATGTATATAAAAATGACCATTTTCTTGAACATATGTTTCTCTTACTGTACTCACATATGTCAAATTTAAAAAATAGTAATTATTTACAGCACTAGGTGGTTAATGTGCCTTTGTATCAACTACCAGTCCCACCCTGACTAATCAGTATTTAGTTCTGCATTCCAAATCTCTATTTATTTTTAAAAATACATTTTGCTACCTATCAAAATATCGTATATAGTAAAAATTACTTTAGATCTTATTTGGTTGATTAATTCTTTGGTTTTGAACTTGGGCGGAAGGGTAGACTTGTTCAATGCATTTCTGAAAACTACATGAAAGTAGTTTCTGAGCAATAGAAAAAATTGGCAGAACTGTGCCGTGGGTGCAGTAATCTGGGCTACATGATAGAACAAAACATTAATCTTTCTTTTTAGAAGTTATTTGTTTCCTTATTCCCCATAGCCTCTTTCCAAAGATTGTATGAGAGATGCTTAGCTATAGCAGCAAGGTGAAGATATGTTTGTATAATAGATATGGTTTAGGATGAGTTTTAATATTTACTGAATCTTCTCACTAAATAGTGAAAGATAAATAGCTGATGGAAGAGATACAGGAGAGAAAGAGCAGCTGGTGTTTTGACTGATTCTATGATACTGTAATTATGTTTCTAAACCCGTGCCAGGTGCTTTAACAACTCTAGCTAGGTTTCACTTTATATGGATGTAAATAAATAAAGATTGTGGTTAATTTTCCTGTTTCCTGAAATAAGATTTTATAGGTGTCAGTGAAAAGAATGTAATTGAGGCCTAGAAAAAATAGGAGATGATTACTGGAACTGTGCAACTAAAGTAATGGGATGCTTAAGAGGTTGACTGGTTAACTAGGGAGGAGGTGATTTAGCAGGCTATTTGTCGTCGATCAAAGGGTCTGTATTTGTCTTTTAATAAGGACATGAAAGCCAGGAAATAACCAAATATGGCTTTCAAATTCTTATGGCATGAACACATGGTGCACACAATGATTGGAGCTAGTGTGGGTGCCTATTGTATGGATAAGTCATTAATCAGTTGGAAAATGTGTGGCAGATTAATGACAGAAACTAAGCAGTAGGAAATGCATGGCAAAATGTAAAAGGAATAGATTAANTTTAAGAAGTCCTGTAAAACCATACAACATTATAACAAATCTCTTAGGTGTCTATGATGATCGTTATTGTGCAATTTGCATTTCAACATACAGTTATGCTTTCTGGACTCCAGCCTTATTGGAGCATGATCAACTTCAGGATAAACAACAAAGAGAGGATGTAATTATAAGTACTCACAGGAGATGAAAATTAAAACTGTTTTCCAGTTTACAGATGTTAACAGGCTTGAGTCAATTAGTAAAAGCATCATTCACCATAGGTTATAGCAATTAATTTATTAAAGAGAGGGGCGGTCACCTAATGCAACTCCTTAAGTAGTTGTCCTTTCAGTGATAGATATCTTCAATATTTTCTCTGCTGCAGTACCTAGCAGCAGAAACCAGTCCTTGCCAAAATCCATAAAACTGATGCTGTCTCTTCCTTTAAATCCCTCTCAAAACCTTTTTCTGCTGTGATGCTTGTAAGCCACTCCCATTGATTAGGCAAGTAGTGAGATGTAGTGAAGACTTGCTTTACAGTTATTCATTCTTTCCAATCCAATCCTACCTTGTGGTTTATCTGTTCCATCCATCCCTTTTATCCCCATCGATAACACTGTTAGATCTGTGATGCAGGAAACCTTTCTTATTATTTTTTGCAAAACACCTAATTAAATTCAATACTTTTATTTGGGGTTTCTATGTGCAACTATAATATAAATAGTAAATAATAACTTTGTAAGATTAGCATTATCTCTAACTCAAAAATCTCAAAATAAAACTTCAGTAGTAGGTGATTTGCAGTGCACTGGGAGGAACTAAGCAATGGAGGAGGCTCTGGGGTGCCATAACAGAATCTTGTTACCAGACTAATACTGCCCAGTAACATGGAGAAGCTCTAATCGATCTGGGGAGCTGTGCATGTGTTAGTCTACATAGCTTGCTCTCAGAACACTATCCAGACTAGGAAGTTAGAACAAAAAGTATTTCCATTGTAAGATGTATTTTAGTACACAGCAAATTAATTTCTCCATACTTAGGTCTCATTTATTGGTTGTTACTAACCTCTGGTTGACCACCAGCACACAAAAATCTTCCCACATTAATAGATCTTAGGAACAAAATGTAACCGGTGAGTCCTCATGTTTGAGCCACAGCAACGTATCTTGTCCTGCAGTGAAAAGTGTTTCATCACAGGAGTGAAGAGATCCTTAAACCTTCCAGGAGAGGTTACAGGTGAAATTCCTGGGTTATAACCTCAGCATGACTTGGCTTTCAGCATGTCACCTTGGCTGTGATATCAATAATTGAGTCAAAACTAGCACCAAAAATGAATACACAGTGCATCACTAATCCAGGAGGAGAACACAGTATCTTTTGAGACCTCTGTGTAAGTAGTCATACCTGTTCTAAAATGAGTAGATTCTTTGAGAAGCATTAAAGGAAACTGACCTTACCTTAGTGTCTAATCATAATAAATGACAGGCTAGGTTAATTATTACTTGGCAGTTCTTTTTTAAACTTTGTACTAAGATTCATTTGCAGTATATTCTTTCATGCAGAACATAAAAGATGTAATTGTGTGCAGAGCGGGCATGGTGTTTTTCTAGGTCAAGTAGTGAATAATTTGTTTATATACTTGCCCTGTATGAAAAATCCATGCATGCTGTACGTAAATATCCCAGTTTATAGGCCTGTTTCTATTAGTTGTTTGCACAAATTGAGGACAGTCAGTTTCTTAATGCTTGGGGGTCACTTCTCTCCCAGCCTAATATAGGGGAGCAAGACACAGATGTGTTTGCACCGTGCAGCAGTAACTTAATACAGCCTTCCAGACCCGGTCTGGATCTTCATCCTTCCTCACTCCAAGCATCGGTATTCCTAAATTAGCTGGCCTGATTAATCCGTCTTGTAGTTTTATAGGACTTGTCAAAAAGTCAGGGCCCAGGCTTCGCTTCCAGGCTGTTGATTAGCCATTGCCAGGGATGAAACAAAGAATTTGTACTGAACCTTTTATACTCAGCTGACTGAAGCTAGTGTTTCTCCTTCACGAAACCTATTAGAGATAGTACCTCACCGGATCACTTTTTGAACCAAAACAGGTGTAATTTTTGTATGTGCTTAAAATGTATAGTTTTGCTCCAAGGAATCTGTGTGGATTAACAGAAGCACTGGACATGAGGAATGAGACATGGGCAGATAAAAGTAGAAGTCACTTGAGGAAATGTCAATATAATTATCACAAAATAATTTCTCCCCTGAGAAAGGGAGAATGCTAGCTAATCCTCAACTATTTTGCTTATTCTTCTGCAAAATAGGATTCTTTGTTTTATTTAATCACTCCCCAAAAAACCCCACAACTCTAAGCTCTGTGGCCACCCCAAAAAACCCCAACAATTCTCTATAATGTTCTGAACCTGACTTCCTTGGATTGTCATCAGTTTTCTAACAGAATCCTATGGAGATTGAGATAATTCCATATCAAAATTGTAGCTAATTCCTAGACAGGCACGAAAGACTTTCCAGCAGATTACTTCTCACAGACTCTGCCCTTTCTCACAAAGCTGGCTCTTCTCTCTGTTCTCTCTTCCTACAGCTCTTACAGATCTTTTGAGCTGGAAGCCTCTGGTCACTCTCTTCCTCAAGAACTGGTGACAAACTGGTATCCTCTCCCTGCATTTATTCTGCATTTTTAGAATAGCATGAAGGCCACAATGAATAGCATGAGGGAGGATGAATGAGCTAAGTCAACATCAACACAAAGGTTAAGAATGAAAGTCAAAACCAATCACTTCAATCATTGCTGGCTGAGGTTATTTTGTAGCATCTGGGCCAGGACAGGTGAATAAGAGATGACCAACAAAAGCCTAAACTCCATAGAGCTTGTAACTTCAGACGTTTCCATAGAGAGGGAAAATGTAGAAAAGTACCTTGGACCTTTGCTCCAGGGGTTCAGGAATGATGTGCTAGCTGTACCACCTGCACAGAAACAAACTGTAAAAGTCATCTCTGACCATCCTGCGGAATACTGGAACCACAATTTTCAAAGCTGCTAATCAGCCACTTTAATTAGTGCTAAACTTACTAGGCCTCAAGGCAACTTTATTAGTAACACTTCTCTGCAAGTATTTTGGATTCACAGGCACCCACTCTGTTCTTTGGGGATCTCTCTACTGTGGAGCTCTCATCTCAGAACAGTCCAGGACGTCTGACCACAGAGAAATGCAAACATTTAAAGAGGAAAGAAACTTGCTCTTCCAGCATGAGGAAAATGGATGGTCTGCCACAGGGTACTCATTGTTTTGTGACACAGCCACTGCTTTTTCTGTTATCAGTCATATTTAGAAAGTAAATGTTTTTCTAAGATCTGCTATTTTTCTGCCCTTTAGAAACTCTTGTTCCAAGTCCTTCGGCCCATATTTTTTTCTAATATTTTCTTTTTTGTGTATGTCTTAATATCCCCTTGATATCTTTAAGTTTTTTTCATGAGATTTGCTTTTCCTTTTTTCATTTCCTTTCTTTCCTTTATTCTCTCCTGTGTATTCCTCCCCCTTTTCCTCAGTACTATATTTATTTATTAACTGCACTTAAGCAGTCTCAATTAAGCATGAGGTCTTTTATGCTAGGCACAAAACATAGCAGAAAGGAATTTTATCCTCCTTTTAGAGATAAGGAAAACCTGTCTCTGGTCAGTTAGTGTCTTGACCTAACCCATATAAGGAAGTCAGATGCTTTCAGGCTTGAAACCATTTAGAATAGAATGGAATATTTCAGTTGGAAGGGACCTGCAATGATCATTTAGTCCAACTGCCTGACCACTTTAGGGCTGAACAAAAGTTAAAGCAAATTATTTAAGGACATTGCCCAAATGCCACTTCAACACTGGTAGGCATGGGCATTGATCACATATCTAGGAAGCCTGTTCCAATGTTTGACCACCCTCTCTGTAGAGAAATGCTCCCTAATGTCAAGTCATAGTTTATCTTCCCTGACACAACTTTGAACCATTCCCATCACAAGATACCAGGGAGTTCAGTACTTCCTTCTCCACCTCCCTTCCTCAGGAAGCTGTAGAGAGCAATGAGTTTGTCCCTCAGCCTCCTTTCCTGCAAACTAGACAAACTAAGTCCTTAGCTGCTCCGCATAGGACATTCCTTCCAGCCTTTTCACCAGCTTTGTTGCCCTTCTCTAGACACATTCGAGTACCTTAACATCCTTCTTAAACTATGGAGCCCAGAACCGCCCAGACTACTCATGGTGAGGCCTCATCAATGCTAAATACAGTGGGATAATCACCTCTTTTGACTAGTTGCTTATACTGTGTTTGATATGGTTTGGTCTCTTGGCTGCCAGGACACACTGCTGACTCAGATTGAGCCTGCTGTTGACCAGCACCCTCACATCCCTTTCTGCAGGCCTGCTGTCCAGCCACTCCTCACCCAATTTATACTTGTGCCTGGGGTTACTCCCTCCTAGGTGTAGAATCTGGTATTTGGACTTGTTACATTTCATGGTATTAATCATTGCCCAGTGCTCCAATCTATCTAGATCCCTCTGCAAGGCCTCTTTACCCTCAAGAGAGTCAACAGCATCTCCCAGTTTGATGTTATCAGCAAACTTGTTAATGATGCATGCAACTCCTGCATCTAGGTCATTGTTAAACATATTGAACAAAATCGGCCCTAGAATTGAACCCTGAGGAACTCTGCTGGTGACCAGTCACCAGCCAGATGTAGCCCCATTTACTACAACCTCTTGAGCTCTGCCATTCAGCCAGTTCTTTACCCAGCACACCACAAACCTACTCACCTCACAGATGGACAACTTGTCTGGAAAGATGCTTTGAGGAACACTGTCAAAAGCCTTACTAAAATCCAGAAAACCTGGAATTTTCATGAGTCCCACTGGTACAAGGCTATCAATAAATTCTTTTCATTTATTTTCTTTTTTGTTTTTTGTTTAATATACATTTTCCCTCTGTGTGCTTTCTCTTTTCTCTTTTCTTTTGTACTTTTCCAGAGAGAACAGTTTATTGTTTATGGTTACTAACCCTTGGCCACTTTGCTGAGTGGATATCTTTCCACCAATATGATCTCAGGTTACAGGATGTTTCATCAACTACAGAACACCTGTATTGCATAACTCAAGTAAGTTGAACTGTACACCCACCTTGAAATAACACTAGGCACACAAGTTAATTGCATAGTTACTGTGGAAAAAAAATTTAATTATTTGGTAGTAACTATTCAGTGACTTTATCAGCAATGGCAGTAACTTGTTTGCTTAACTTAAGATAACACTTTCAGTGCTTGCTATTTTCCAGTAATCATGTAATTGACTGGTGTGCCAACAAAACAACTTTTTTGAAAAATGCTTGCACATAAAATCCGAAGCTAACATAGAGAGAAAAAAATTACTCCTACTACCTCCATAGACATTACTGACAAGAGATCATAGCTTATTCAAAAATTAATGGGGAAAAATAGAGTACGTGCTTTCACTGAATTCCACCCATTTTCTTCTGCGGGGCATTGGGGGAAAGTGCACAATTGGAGAAGAAGGAAGAAAAGAGGTACTTGACTGACATGCATAAATGAAGATCAAATAGTCCTTTTGGTTTTGTTGTCCTCCTCTGTGGTAAATGATCTGGGTGAGGGAAGGGTATCTGAGTTACATGGTGAAAGATATGCTTAGCTCTATCTCCTTTACAAAGCAAAAGGACTACTGTCCTCTCACTTTATTACTACCTCTAACTCTGCAAATCTAAACTTCTAAGAGCAAGATAGAATCAGTTTCTGTTAATAAGAGTGGAAATCAAATAATCAATGCATCTAATAATTAGATTCTAAGTTTTTAACATGGAAATTAGTATTTGGTTGATAAAAGAGAAAATTGAACTTTAGACTTCATAAAAATTAAAGAAAGAACAATTTTTTGGTCAATTTTCTTGAAGGAAGTTTTGAATCAATAGGTTTTCCCAATGGATTTTAGCATCCATGCTTGCATGTGGATAGAAAGAACCATGGTCGATGTACGTAAGGATCAACATCAAAATAAAGTAGGGCATGAATAAGGGTTGTTGATTCAAGTCCTAAAGTGGATACTCCCATTCCAAGTTAAAAACTTATCAGTGTTAAGTCACTCCTTTAAATTAGAAGGTTCCACCAGTTACAATGATGCTGTTACATGGGTCCAACAAACTCCATTCCTTTGATACAACACACTCAAAGAGGCTTTTTCTGCTTTTGTTTAAGCTGACCTTAATCACTTTCTAGTCAGAACGATGCAGTATTTAATGCAGTAACATTACCATATTCACAAAGGCACAATATATCTGTGTTGTGTGGAAGTTGCACTTACTCATTTGTAGGTATGTAAACATTTGAACTGGGCCTGTTACTGTTTTTCCTGGGTGTTTGGAAGACTGAGATACAGTGTCTTGAGTGCTAATGTAATACAGAGACCTTGCAGAAATTTTCTCTACTAGAAGTTCACAGCAGCTTTCGTTCTGTATTTTGTTGAGGTGCTTCATTATTAATGGAAATTCTAAGGGAGTTGTTATCCCATATTAACATATAACAAGAGATTTCAATCTATTATTGCATCATAATAGCTACTGGCATGGTGCTTTTTTCAGTAGTATCTGGTTGGAGAGCAACCTTTGGACATGTTACTGCAGCAACACGCACTCTTCTAGGGAAAAGGATTATCGATGCAAATTACAGGGGTGTGTTTATTAAAGGTTACTAATTTGAAAAATGAAAAATTTGCCGAGATGAATGATTGGTAGAAATCTGTCATCCATTTCAGGACCAAAAGAGGATTATAAGAATTATGGAAAGCAAAGGAGTTTTTTCTTAAAAGGGTGGCCTGGAAGCTGTAATTACTCATTTTTTCAGATCTTTTCAAAAGTGTCTATTCAAACATCAGTTACAAGCATGAAGGACTATTCTCAAGAACCTTAAGTATTTCTGTTACAGGCATCTAATCCATAGGTTTTTCCCATCATCTAGTTTTCTCCTAGAATTGTGTACAGTCACTAAAAGCCTCAAGTAACCATGCACCTACATCCAACCTAAGTGTTTTCAGGAGCCAGTCTTGATATATCTTTGGAAGGTATGAGCACATCTGTGTCAGGCTCTGAATAAAATATTTCTCACATCTAAGTGACATAGAAAAGTAGCTTTTCATATCCTGTGTTATATAAATGACACTCATTCAAAAATCTCCGATACACTTTAATTCCTTCTGCTGGAAAGTCTTCATATCTGCATCTCCCATGACAAAAGCTTTGCTGAGTGACAGTATGTTAACTTCCTTCTGCTGACTCACCTTTCTCTAATTCAAGCTAAAAAAAGTGGGACACATATTCAAACATCTATCTATAAATTGAACACAGATCAGAATTCAAGACTCCCCCATTTAAGTGATTTATTTGCTCCTTGAGGATTCATGGGTACCTACTGCTATCTCTTTCTGAGCCAGTGAATAGTTTTACAACATCTTCAGCAAGAAGGAATGAGAGTACTCCCTCTGAATTTAGAAGAACTGAAGTTTTAGCTCTCGTCAAGGAGATGGCAGAAATTTGGTTTCACCTCTTCATTACAAAAAGGAACAAGTTTTCATCATTCTGAATGAGGCCATTTACTGCCTGGGTACAATTTGAAGGAGGTGATACTTCCTTCTCCTCAGGAATGAATTTATAATCCCTGGTCACATTTTTTTCAAAAACATTGCTTAGGCATCCATCTTTAGGAAGGGATTCTAGGCTGAGATTTCTCAAATAGGAGGAGGCTCCTCTCTGCTCTGTTCAGTCTAACACTCAGATATGCGTTAAGATTAAAGACCTGCTGTTATTCATTTTGTTTGCTACTTGTTGCTAATTCTACTTCACATACAGCTTGTGTTTTTAAAAATTTAAATCTTATACCTTTGAATACAAAAGTTTTTTTACAAGGAAGTCCATTACAAGTATCAGAAACCTACTCCCTTTTTTTGGAGAGCACTTTCAGGCTATTAAATGCTTGAAAGATGCATAAGGAAGTATAAAATCTTTACAGACCTTAGGGTGGTCAAAGACCTGATATTACTTCTCTGAACAGGAATTGATCTTTACCCTTCTGTGAAAGCACATCCTCTAAGAACTCAAGCATGGAAGCCATAGTTTGGGGGGGATGTTGTGATTTCACACTGCTGTTATGCTCATGTGAAGCTGAAATGACCAAATAGGTTATTTTGGATACTCCCAAAAGACTCTGTGGGTTATGGAAGCTAATTCCCAAGGACATCTACAAATGCTTGAGGAAGTTTTGTGCTCTCTGCTCCTGAAATCACTGTATTATGTTCAGCCCCTAATGGAAACTTTGCAAGAGTGCTGCAAGGAAGGCTTCAGCTGCTTACATTATTCTTCATCCTGGTGAAATTATCTCTGGCCTGACTGACAGAATCATAGGGTTGGAAGGGACCTCAGTAGATCCCCCAGTCCCACCCCCGGCCAGAGCAGGGTCACCCAGAGCAGGGGGCACAGGAACGCCTCCAGGCGGGTTTGGGATGGCTCCAGAGACGGAGACTCCCCCACCTCCCTGGGCAGCCTGGGCCAGGGCTCTGCCACCCTCACGGGAAAGAAGTTCCTCCTCGTGTTTAGGTGGAACACCCCATGGTCAAGTTTGTGCCCGTTACCCGTTGTCCTGTCACTGGGCACCACTGGAAAGAGCCTGGCCCCATCCTCCTGACACCCACCCTTCAAGTATTTATAAGTGCTGATTAGGTCCCCCCTCAGCTATCTTTTTTCCAGACTGAAGAGTCCCCAAATCCCTCAGCCTTTCTTCATAAGAGAGGTGTTCTANCTGAAGAGAGCTGGACCTCGCTGACACCTCCAAGGGAGAACTAACATGCCTGTCATTGTCCTGGTTCCCGTGCAGCGCACTGTACCTGTTACCCAGCGGCACCTGGGTAGATGGTGCTGCTGCTGGGCATTTCCGAGTGCAGCGCCTGTTGCGCCGGGCAGGAACTTCCTGCCATTGCCCCCTGTCCTCCGAGTCACCACCTTCTTCCGAGGTGAGAGAGGACAGGGGATCCGCTATTACAGGGGTGCTATGTACCTGCTGGGTTTCTGTCTCGGGATGCAGGATCCTCCTCCAAGTGTCTATCTCCCGCTCACATTCCCTGATGCTCTTCAACCTACTTGCCTCCTCCCTGAGCTCTGTCACTAATCATCGGAGGATTTTAGCCTTTCTGATAAGTTAGTCTTCATACTCAACGTAAAGAGCATAGAAGACAGTGAGAATTTACTCTGTAGACACTAGTAAGATTGAAAAGTACAATTTCAGTGCCCAGCTGACAAGATACAACTCATGAAACCCTCCTGACTTTAACCTCTCCTGTCTAACTGCATTGCAGTGATTGCTGCTGCACCACAGCTGTCTTTTGTTTATTTTTTTGAAAACAAGTTTATTTTCTTATTTGCAAAATTTGAGCTCTGTCAATTCCACTGGACTAATACTTCAGGATGAAGTAGGATGAAAATATTCTCAAAAAAAACCCAAACAGAAAAATAAAAATCAATCTGTCTCAGTCAACTGTGGTTCAAATTAGTAGCTTAAGGATTTTAACATGAGAAATAGCCTGAATCAATTATTAGTATCCTTTTTTAAAGGAGAGCATATTTACAACTGTAACTAAGCTGATGTTCATGGGATGGACCATAAAATTCTTGATCTATTAGCTTCTGAGTACGTTAAATTTGCATCTATAGCTTACAGTTTACTGTGTGATAAACTTAATCCTGTAATGGGAAATCTTCTTTTGACCTAGATGATATCTGTAGCACAAAGCTAAGTCTGGCCACTTAGCTGTTTAACTTCGTCAACTTCTTTGTGGTTTTTTTTTTCACTTGTGAGATTATTTGTACGTTACATTCCTTGAGGTGTTACTTTGAATTTTTGGGATTTTTAACATCCATTCCCTATGGTTTTTAGCTTTCTTCTTCTGTTTCTTCTGCACTATATTCCTCTGTTCAAGAATTCTGTGATCATTCCTTGTGCTCATGATGGAAACCTTACTGCATATGAATATTATCTATTCCTTCTTACATCCTGAAGCAGTTCTCATGTCTGGACACTTCGACCACGGAGAACTCTTTGTAAAACTATCCCCTGCGTTGTTAGGATCAATTTTTAATATGGTATGAGGAAAAAAAATCAATGACCTGTAAAGAAAAATAAGGCAGATAGGAATGCTGCAGGGTTTTACAGAGCTTTGGAGTTTTTCTGGAAGTGAAGCTGTGAATGGCCTATCCTTAATTTTAAAGGAAGTAAGCAAAGTAGTTACAGGAAATACTTTTTTTTCCCCCAGAAGTTAAACCTTCTGATAAATTTCTTCATATAGATTTCTGCACAGATTTCCACATACACAGAAACATGATTAGGGAAAGCTCATGACTTGCGTAATGCTGCTATATGGCATAACACCACAACTTTGGTCTCAACTTTTAGCCTGGGAACCTTTATCAAGTTAAACATAGACTATATATTATGAAGAGACATTAAACAAAGATAGCTGGGATGACTGTCTCCCATCTTTTGTCTCCCTATGGGAATAGGTTACAGTGTATTTTCATTTCATTCGGTAATTAATTTTGTGCAATATGAGTTTCAGGTTACACTAAGTTATCGAGTATTGTCTACTTGATAGGCCATTGTCCTCTTCTGGTCTAATAAGAATTAGTCCCTCATCTAGAGTATGCAATAGTTTTGTTTTTAACACTTCCAAAATTTAGGAGGTATCTGTGTTGTACTAGATACTTAAAATGTCTAGACCTTCTCTTTCAAAATAGCAGTCTTCCTTACTGAGGACTAGTAATTTCAAACAGGACAATACATCTTAATGTGCGTTAGTATATGACTTCTTAATTCTTAATATTGGACTAACTATTTTGGCTACGAGGATTGTGCTGATTTAATCATAGTTAAAGTATAGTAAAACATGGTACTATTTTGTAGTACAGTGAAAGTGTTTTATTAGTGCTTCAGTTGTGATAGACAGTGGTCATTGTCCTATGCATTTAACTGTGCTTATCTGCTAATGCTGCTACCATTGCTACTGAATGCTTTCTTAAGGTGCCCGAGACCTTAATTACATTTTCTGTTCTTGCCTTTACTACAACTAAAAAAATTATCATAATGTTTGTCCTTCCCTCACCTGAAGCATTATTCCCCTCTTAGCTATGGCTTGAGGCTTGATTGAGCTGTCACTGAAATGCTATTGAACGGTTTTCCCCTCCTCTATTGCTTTTCAGAAACAGCAGCTGCCCTCTTTCTGCTTCTACAGGTCTTTGTATCCCCATTTGTTTTAACTATGGCAAACAAGCATGACAGAAGCCTTAGGTTTTGTTTTGTGTTGTTTTGTGGTTTTTTTTTTCCTGGGAACTGGAATTTTGGGTTCAAATAACTTATTCAACCAAGCTGATTAAAAAATAATTTACTCTACAGCACCCCAGCCATAAGACTCTAAGCATGTTTACATGGAGGAAGTATCAGGTGACAAGTGTGACAAAGTCTTTACTTTGGCAATAGGAGTCTCCAAATAAAAATCTACAGCTTGCAGCTGGATATAAAATGGAAGTCAGGGACCTCTAGCCCTGACTAAGTATTAATCTGTTCAGAAACATTTAGTGCCTTGATTTTTAATTGCTAATGTACTCTCTCTTGAGGCCCTTCTGCTAAACTCCTATGTGGACACTCATTTTTATATATAAAAGTTGAAAAAACTACCTGCATTATGAAATCTTATTGGTTTTGGCTATGTTTTTCATAGCTGTAGTCCTGAGCCCTTGTTTTTGTGATGGATGCAACATTTCAGAAATTACCATAACCTGAAGGTGAGGGCATTAAATAAAATTGAAAGACACAAGACGATGTGGTAGCTTTATTTTGAACGTGTGACACCAATCATAAAAGGAACAACTTTTTTATTGTGTGAATTAAGTTGCAAGGACTGTTAAGTTAAACTTAAAATAACCCTTTTAAAAGGTGTTGAGGATAATGAATTAGCCAGGAGGAGTTAGAGCCTGCTGCTGCCAACTAAAGTGCTCAGGGACTCGAGATAGAAGTGAATGATAAGCAGCAGCTTTCATGCATTCAAATAAATTACATGTTGGGCTTGGCTTAATCCTGGCATCAGAATGATCTCTGGGGTTTTCCCTACATTATCTTAGCCTATGATTATGCAAATATCCTTTTAATGTAGCGACTCCTTAACAGGAAATTAGTCTCATACTTGCTCATATGTTCTTGCAACCAACAGACATTTGATTGCAAAATCCTAGTGTGTCTGAGGTACAAAAGGTGCATTAACCCTTTAAGTACCAAAACTTTGCAAACATGCAAATAACAGGACATGCTTGGATATGCCAGGGATGTAGCAGATGAATCAGGAAAGAGATAAATTTCCTAACACAAAAATATTCCTGGGTTTGAATGTTCAACCAGAATGCAAACGATATTAAGTTTACATTTGGTTTCAAAGACAGTAAAGAAAACCGGGGAGCGAGAAAAATCTTACAGAAAAGAAGGATTAAAACTGAATAAAACATGGAAATGAGACAAAGCATGAAGACAAAAGAAATGTAATCATTAGTGTTAAATGCACAACAACCTGCTGAGCCCAGGTAGTCTGCCATCATCATTCATGCATATAGATGCACTTAAATTACTGCAGTGATGTTGTTTTCAGGAACTGCATGAAAGTGGGTACTGTGAGGGTAACCTGCTTTGTCTGGAGAACAGGAATTTAAGAATGGGGATCAGATGTTTCATCTGGGAAGACAGAAGGCTGGTATCCTTTGGGAGGGACAGAACTGAAGTCACAAAAATTGTGTGTTACTTGTGGCAGTATTAATGTGCATCTTTGAGTAAGCGGGAAAGCTCAGTTCTTGATTTCTTGATTTTGTAAATCTCTGCTAGGTGAAATTATCTTAGGTAACATTTTTTTCTTAAACTAAGGGTTTCTAGTATAAGAGGTCACTTTTCTTTTTAGCAAAAAAATACCAGTTAAGCATTTGATGTCAATCCGGGATACACTAGTGATAAATTGTCAGCCAGTACTTGAGGTGTCTCCCATCCCCCTTTTCTCTCTTTTACCCCTGTAATTGAAACACAGACAGCTAAATCCTTGGAGTTACAGGCCAACCTAATGAAATTAAGCACCTAACTCTCCAATGGGATTTAGGGTAGTATCTGATTCATTCAAGGTTCTTTTGAAACTCCCATCAAAGTGTTCAAGGCATGACCTTAAGGTAACACTTGAATCAGCCCCAAAATGTAGACTCACAGCTCTTTGCTTTAAATGTAAGACCTACTCTTTCTTCCATATCCAGTGTATTCTGTAATTACCCGAAATTACCATTAGATAAATCAGAGCTAATCTGATGGTCATTAAGGAGTGAGAATTTATGCTCAACTATTTAAAAAAATTCTTGTTGATCTGGTTTCTGGAGATCAAAATCTGTGACAGATTTTATCTGTCATAGATGGGAGAAACTTGCTAGTACAATAGCATAGTATCTTAGAGTAAAAAAACCCAACACACACACATAAGTACAGAGAGAGTGGGTGTTTGCAAATGCTATTCAGACAATATGATTTTCCACGATTCCCCATTAAGTCCCAGCTAGTCAAACATTTTTAGTATTCAGCACTAGCCAGTCTGTTTTTCTCACCGCTCTAGCAAAATCTAGCAGATGCTAGATTAAGTGTGAAGACATATGGAAAAATTTCATAGAATCATAGAATCATAGGGTTGGAAGGGACCTCGAAAGATCATCTAGTCCAACCCCCCTGCCAGAGCAGGGTCACCTAGAGCACATCACCCAGGAACGCGTCCAGGCGGGTTTTGAATGTCTCCAGTGAAGGAGACTCCACAACCTCTCTGGGCAGCCTGTTCCAGTGCTCTGTCACTCTCACAGTAAAAAAATTCTTCCTGATGTTCCTCTTGAATCTCCTATGCTCCAATTTGCATCCATTACTCCTTGTCCTATCACTGGTCATCACTGAAAACAACTTCTCTCCATCTTCCTGACACTCCCCCTTTACGTATTTGAAGACATTGATGAGAGATTGATTTCAAATTTGAGACATTGATTTCAAAAATTACTTTCTGGAATTGACTTTGTTTTCAATAGATTAATATCCTAAGAAACAGCCAACTGTTGTAGTTCTGCTAGAGGTATCACCGCCAAAATAATTTTCCAGTGGTGCACTCAGTATGCTGAACCACTAGCATTCAAAGTGAGCAGAAACAGGTCCCTGTGCTAATGATGTCAACCAAAAAATAGTGAGATTTTATTTATAATCTGATTTATGTAGTGAATACTTGGGTAGTACCAGGATAAATGCTTTTTCAGACTCAGAGACTTAGAAATTTGCTCTTTTAAAAATCATGTCAAGTAGCGTTCTTCTGAAGGAACATTAAGCTTTTAGCATTAAGCTGAGTTAAACCAAACGTACAGAATTGCTGACTTCTATGAAAGCTTTGAGAGCTGGTAGCAAAGCACAGTCACAGGCATCTCTATATTCTCTGTCACAACAGTCTTTTGTAACACTGTTCCCTCAGCTCACAGGACCATCCTTGGACACAGCCCTGGTCTGTAAGGCACAACTTCTATTTCACTTTACATGCAGAGAAAGAAAACAAAAACAACGCCTGCAAGGGTTCACCTCCCCTTATGACAAAAGGAAAATACAAATCCAAAGTGGCTTCAAAAATGAAGCATTCTCCTAATTTCTTTATTGTTTATGAGTCTGTAGAGTACATAACTGATAACTCCCTTCAGTAGGGATACCTTAACCTAAATTAGCTCAGAGGTTTTTAAACAATTTTGAAATTAAGAAGTACCAATTTAAAACCATATATTATCTGTTCCTTGATACAAGTAAGCTGTCTGTCTGAAGTGCTCCAGCTGTGGAGGTTTTTTTGACAATTTGCCATTGCCTGTAAAATGGCAAAAAATTATTACAGCCATACTTGCCAAAAAGTGTGGCAAAAAAGAATTCAGAAGAAGGATACTGGTTTATTTGCATGGTTACACTAGTCGGTGGGCTTTTTTAGGTATTAATTCTTAAATAATGATTTCAGAGTTAAAGGAAATATGGTGCCAGTTGTTCAGGCGTTACAGCATTCACTAGAGGACTGTCGTGGTTTTAGCCAAATTGGCGAATAGCCAGCAACAGATCCTTTCCCCCCATCTCTCACACACAGAGAGGAGGAGGAGAGATAAAGATATTTACGAGTTTAGAATAAACTAAACTACTGTAATGAAATATTAATAATTAAATAAAAAGGAACTGATGAAATAGATGCAGTATATACAAAACTGTATTAAGCTGCCAGGATGACAGCACTGAGGAAGTCCCAGACTGGGCTCAGTGACGGGTGGGAACTGGATTCCAGAGCTGGAGTCAGGAACACACGGATCAGGATCAAAGGCAGATGAACAGACAGGGTTCTCCTCGGACATCGGCCACTGAAGAAGAAAGACTGACCCTTTGATTCCTCAGCTTTTATACTGAGCATGGGGCAGGTGGGGTGGAATACCCCTGATGGTCAGTTTTGGGTCCCCTCTCCTGTCCGCTCCTCCCTGCAGGTGGGACTCCTCTGAACTTTTCCATTTCCAACCCTCCAACTGGGCAAATAACAAAATTAGCTGACCTCGGTTGTTACAGCAATAAGTATAAGCAAGAGCCTCTCTGCGTACCATTCATTGGCACAAAATGTAAACACTGGTTTTATCACTCTGAGAACAAACCTGCACAACACGTTGTTAATTTCAGAGACTCAGAAGAGGCCTAGCTAAGAAGTAAAATTACTGAAGAGAAAGTTGGTTCTGGTTTACCTCAAACCAGGACAAGGACCTATATTGGCATCATAGAATCATAGAATGGTTCAGGTTAGAAGGGATCTTAAAGACCATTTA
>VXBO01002862.1:97337-115232 GCA_013400135.1 Rhinoptilus africanus
GGATTCCCCATCCCTGGAGGTGTTTAAGAAAAGGGTGGATGTGGTACTGAGGGACATGGTTTAGAAGTGGTTTTTGTCAGGGGGGGTTAATGGTTGGACTTGATGATCTTAAAGGTCCCTTCCAACCTCACCCATTCTATGATTCTATGACATTTTTGTATTTTTGTTCTACATAATTCATGCCGAACTGAAAGAGCTCTCTGAATATACAATACAACACAATAAACATATAGTCAACAACCTGCAGTAACTTATAGTGATAACCACTATTTCACAATTAAGGTGACCTTCCTCCCAAGGTTTAAATGTTGCACAGTGCAGGTACAGTACTACGTACAGCAGGGAAGGACAAACATGCCTAACAGTCACAAGACACCGATCTTAATGCAACCTGCAAGTCTGTCAGCATAGCACCACTACTATTTAAGAATTTTAATAATTAGGTAGCATAAGCATTTGAGAAAGGAGTTAAAAAATAAAGTCAATGACATAAACCACAAAACAGTCAATGCTATTATTTTTTCCTAAAATGTGTAAGGAAATATAGAAAAGAACTAAATATGGGTATTCCTTTAATGTAAGAACAGAATGGCAAAGATTTTTTAATTGATGCTGCTGAGTCTTGCAGTCCAGTCATCCGGGGAAAAAAGAGGTCTATTTGAACTATATGGCAATTCCTTTAACAACTCTTCAGTTGATATTTGACTGACAGGGACAGGAAAACTTGAAAGCAAAGCTTAGGTATTTCCTGACAAGAAAATCTGAAGCATCCCAGAGAGGTGATGTTATGTCATCTCGGTAGATGAGTACTCAGCAAGTTTCTGATAGGAAATCCTATGGAGTGGTAACTTAAGCAGTTGAGGTCTCAGTGTTATCTTTGATAGCTGCTTTTGGTCTTGTAGCAGCAGATGCTTAACATGCTGTCTTGTACAGCACAGAAAGACAGGCTGTAGCTGCTATAAGGATGCGGAGATCCGAGGAATATGGTTGCTGATGAACTGTCAGCACAGCAGCAACTCTGGGGCTACAGCAGGCTGTCATGGCACAGGTGACCACATCTTACTGCTTAGAAACAGCTGGTACCCAGCAGGTTGGATCAGGTCAGCAGATGCTTGGCATATACCATGATGCCTTACTGCAAATGAGTTTTACCAGAGCCCAGGGACAGCCTTTTACATGGGGACATGAACACCCATCAAGCCAAAGCAGGATGGTTTTTGTGCAAGTTCAGCACAATGCAATTACCAGTAACTAGAGAGACCAGTGGTACATGTTGTGTTATAATCAGTGGTCTGACATACATAACTAAAGAAAAATAAATGGTCATTAATGAGTGAAAAATATAAGTTGTTTCTTCCTGACTTCTTGGTTTAGCAGAATACTTTCCACAGATTTCAGTTCTCTCTGAACTCCTCAGAACATCCACAGTAAATGCCTGTCCACATGTAGCCAACTAAGTCTGAATAGTCACCCCCATGAAATGGGGGAAGCATTGTCTGCAGTTTCTGGCTTCAACCATATCCCCTTTTTCCCCAGCTACAGTTCTCTTTGGACTCACCTCTGAGCTGATTCAACATTTTATGGACATTGGCTTAATAGGAATGGCTTGTTAAGAAAAAATATAATAATTTTCTTCCCCCCACTCCCGCAGCAGTTTTCTCTTAGGTTAAAGAGTTAATTCTGGATCCAAAAAGTGCCAGAGATGATGCAAGGGGAAGTGCTGGGAATGCATGGCTCCTAGCAGAAAACAAGGTCAATTGGTGCTTACCCTGTCTCAATTCACCCTTAGGACAAGAGTCTCAATACTCAAATCAGAAAGTTGGTCAATCAAGGCTTAGACTGATGCCACTGGGGGGCCATGCCAGGAGATTCTGAAAGAAGACACTAAGACACATAAATATGTGAGACTATATTTTAATGAGCAGTTTGATTAAATCTACCTTAGGCTGGCTAATCATAGGTCATAAAAAGATGTTTTAAAGTTGTAATAAACAAAATCTTACTGAAAGTGAATGAATTTGAAGAGGCAGATAACAGATAAGACCCAGAGAAGACAACTTCCAAATGCATGCTATAAAATTATGTTTCCTACTCATTACAATGACAATTAAGAGAATTAAAAAATACATAAGCTGCAGGCTTAATTTAGAAAAAGCCCCACTTATTAACATGTCATGAATGAATCAACAGTTCAAACCATGCTTAAAACTTTATTCCTAACTTCTTATCCAGAGGTGGTCCTTACTTTTATTACCCCCCAAAAAGGCTACTATAAATTTGAGAAATGGAGACCTACAACAAGTTAAATGATGTAGCAATAGAACAGGATCAAAAATGCAGGTTGTTGAAACATGAATTTTTAAAGCACACAAACAAAATGTCACATTAGTTCTCCATAGCTTTCTTCAAAACCCCTTTTTTTTGCATCTGAATTTTCATTGCTCCTACTGTACCATTTGACAGGATTCTAAATAGCAATGATTATTCAGCCCTTTTTTGTTTTTGTTTTTTAACTCTCCTTTTCCTCTTGTATGTGTTTAACAGTCAAAACTGACTGCTAACATCTGTCAGTCAGTCGAATGCAGCAACACCCCCTTGTGGTTTTAACAGCTGAGGAGAAATCTGGAACTCCCATCATCATGTAAGAATCCTATATAGGAGAAACAACACAGAAATGAAAATATTCTAAAACTAGGTATTTATACCCATAAAAAATGGCAAAGGAATATTAATTCCACTATGTTAGACCAATCTATTTGACTGCTGGAGATGAGGAGCAAATTTAGAATGGTTCTCGTGGACCATGACGTAGCTCTGTGCTAGTGTGGTAGCCACTGTGACTTCATCACATCATGGAGTGAGGCGGCACTCCAAATACTGTTCACACAGAGACCTACTTGACAGCAAGCCTCCTGTTCCACTGCTTCCTCCTCTAGTGTGGGCATAAAGGCTAGTGATCCAAGTACCTGACTATTCTTCGCTTATGCTGCATTTGTCATCTCTTCTGATACAAACGTGGTGGTTGTAAGAGGACTGTCTGATGGGCCAACTCTGTGCAACAAGTTAGCCTACCCTGTTTAATTAGACCACCACTTTGGCTGAGCAACTCCTTTATAATCTCAGTACTGGTATCTTAAAACTTGCTAGAGAAGTGTCCTAGACTGTGAAACATTACACTATCACTGTGTTTTGCCATACCAAGCTGTATATTGCTTATGTGAGAATTGTTTCAGGGACCCTTGATGTAAGGTACTGCCTGATCATATTATCTACATGATTTTACTTTAAAATATTTGTTATGAAAACTTTCAAAACACTGACTATTGCCACATTAGAAAACAGAAAGTCATGGTAATTTGCTGTATGAGGTAAACAGGTGACACTAATCAATGAAACTTAACCAAATTGCAGCCAGCCATTTCTGCTGAAGGAAAACAAACAAACAACCCACCATATAAGTAATACCACTGAGATGGACTGAAATCAAACCTGATCCTGCAAGCTAAAGAACAAAAGTGGGTGTTCAGGCATCTCTGTATAAATTAGGTTACTTGGTTGGGGTCTTTTTTCTCCATTGGCTTTTTCTGGTAATACTTGATACAATTTAGTTTTAAAAAGCAATTGCACCCCATGTTGTATATAGGTGCTAAAATATACACAGGACATACTTAACATATATATCCTTTTGTTGCATTATGTGGCAAAGGAGCATTATTTTAGGTAGATACAATTGCAGTGGTAATGGAGTGGATGGGGGAAATGTGCAATATTGAAGTTTCGCCAGTGGGAAAGCAGACTGAAGTAATGGTGTCGTCTCTAGTCTCACCCTCCAAACAGATCATCTCTACAGATAAATTCACACCTGAATATAAATGTTGTCATTTATATGATCCCATTTTCTCCTGCTGGAGGTTTTGAAGGATCTAGCCCATGCTGCTTCATCTGCACTGCGATATCAAACAAGTAATCATAACATTCACACCTAAAATTAAAAGGAAAAAAAAAGTGAAATGTAAAGAAGTCTAAAGGTTTACCATGTTTTATGAAAATAAATAGTTTTCCTCCTTGAGCATTACACCACCAATGCAACGGTCTGACCGGACAGCTCTATTATCTCTTTCCATTACTGTGGTATGGAAAGTGGCCAGCATTTTTGCTACATGATCCTGATTTGCTGCATTTCCATCAGCAAATAAAGAAGTAAATTCCAAAAATGAGACTAGGGAAGACTACACAAGCAGCATTGGCAGGTGTCATATAAAAGCAGAGATTGCCTGCAGGTTTCATATGAGGAGGGACTTGTCCATACAAAAGGAAGATGTTAGGAACGCAATCAGCCAGCATTGATAGGAAAGGAAAATCAAGTAGTGGAATCACATATGAACCCATTCCCAAAAGCTTCCTACACATTCAGTGAGGCCAGAACTGTCCATGGATTGGAAATACATATGACATTAAGGTCATTAATATTTTGAGGTATAATAGCAAAATATACCATATTCCTAAATTGTACTTACATTGTTTTGGCTTTTTCCCATGTTTCTCCCCATACATAAACTCCATGACGTCTGACCAATACAGCACAAGAATCTGGGTATTTTTCCATCGCACGTGCCATTCTCTCTTTGAGATCCCTCTCTTCTGGTGTATTCTCAATAATGGGAACCACTAGTGTATCATCATATCTAAAAGAAAGATTAATGCTCATGTATTTAAAAAACCTGTAGTGTTTTGATGTATGAAGCTTTTCCTTAAGAAAGAGATACTCCTTTAACTGTGTAAAGATGTTAACAAATTCTCAACACCAGTGATTTTACACTCTTCTCTTACGAGTAATGCTGTAATATAAGAACCCTCAGAAATGTCTCTCACTCCCAAATGTATGCTATGCTGGCAATACCTGAGCTACATTTGAGGCACAAAAAGAAAATAATACTTTAACGTATGAAGTGTAGCTCTTTGTTGACATACAACTTTCTAGTTGGGTGCCTTCACAACTTTTTCAGACTCTCTTTATCCTGTATTGGCATCACCTACAAGCAATATCTCAGATTAAGTTATTTAAAAGAATCACATAATGAAGAAGGAAATTAAGCTGTTTGCTGGAGAGCAGAAAAAAATTAGATAGTCCAAAAATAAGACTGTCCTACTAAGGCATAGAAATAGAAAGTAGAGTCAACACATGAAAAATAAATTCTCTGTGATGGAGTCATTGGTGGGCTGTACATGATCTTAAGAGAGCCTGAGAACCCCAGACCCATAGACAAGATGATGCATGTTACTCAGTGGAACTTGCCTAAGAGTTTCTTCTGAAGGAGGACTGGTACATTTGGCACTGTTTGAGCTCATCCTTAAAAAGTAGTAACATTATCTTTAATGAGCTGTTTATTCTGCATCTTCTTTCAAAGTCTGTCAAGTAAAACGTGAAATCCTCTACACTCTTAAAATGCTCTACACTAGCATAGGCTACACTAGCATATGTGAAGTCCACTCAAATGTAGTTTGTATGTTATCAACCCAACCTAACGTTGGTTGGCTCCAGTTTCAGTTTCACATTGTATAGATGTGTTAACGTCTCTGTTCCTGAGATATTTGTCAGGACATAGCTCTTTATTTGGTTTGTGTTCTGTAGCTCAAGAGACCACAGTAGCTTGACATTACAAGATTTTATCTGAGATTTCTTCCATAGGCTTGAGACTTTCCTAGGGAAAGCCAATGACTAATTTATTCGAGCAGTGTTCTTCCTTCTTGTTCCTAATATTTTATATTACACACTTTGACACACAGAACTCAAGCGACGTGTTATCTATTTATATTGCTGAAAACAAATGATCAAATAGCATGCCTCTTTTCTTAAATATAGAGAAGTACCGGTAATGTCCTCCTGAAGTACACCTCTGGATTCCTTTTATCATCTCCTGATGGGTAACACTGAACTCACTCCCTGGGTAAAGAAGGGTAGCCATAACAGCAGCCTTGGAATGAGTATGGATCACTGCGCCTGCCCCTAAGAAGAGAAAAAGAAGAAAAAAATGTATTTTTAGAATTAATTTTATTCACATACTTGATTCACTTCCTTTGGCCAGGAATCTTAGCAAATGGTGATCTACTGTTTTAGTGGAAAAAATATATGGGAACCTAAACAAAGGTATGAGATAACTACTCCTCTATAAAGGATAATTATGGATTGTCTAAGGACACTAGTGTTAACTTTTAGTTAGTGACAAGGTTATGGGTACAAGTTAGGGGTTGACCTGCTGGAAAGCAGCTCTGCAGAGAGACATCTGGGAGTCCCGGTGGACAAGCTGACCATCAGCCAGCAACGTGCCCTTACGGCTAAAGAAGGCCAATGGTCTCCTGGGGTGCATTAAAAAGAGCATGTCCAGAAGGTCGCGGGAGGTCATACTCCCCCTCTACTCTGCCCTGGTGAGGACACATCTGGAGAACTGTGTCCAGTTCTGGTATCCTCAGTTCCTGAAAGACAGAGCTCCAGCGGAGGGCTACAAAGACAATTAAGGGAATGAGCACCTCTCATAAGGAAAGGCTGAGAGACCTGGGTCTGTTTAGCCGGGAGAAGACTGAGAGGGGATCTCATCAATGCCTATAAATATCTAATATGTCATGAGGATGGGGCCAGACTCTTTCCAGTGGCGCTTGGTGACAGGACAAGGGGCAATGGACACAAGCTGGAACACAGGAAATACCATCTCAACATGAGGAAAAACTTCTCTAAGAGTGACAGAGCACTGGAACAGGCTGCCCAGACAGGTTGTGGAGTCTCCTTCTCTGGAGATATTCCAAACCCACCTGCATGCATTCCTGTCCAACCTGCTCTAGGTGAACCTGCTTTATCAGGGAGGTTGGACTTGATGATCTCTGAAGGTCCCATCCAACCCCTACACCATTCTGTGATTCTGCAACAAATTCCAGGAGAAAAAACTAAAACTTGCCCAATTCAAGGAGAAACACTACTTGTACATTTCTTTACATACTGCAATGCCTGAAAAAATCTATTGATTTTATCAGAGTTCTGAGATTCTAAAGACTTCCCAAACATATTTGTAAGAGAAATGTTTAAAAATTTTTCTTTCTTTTTAATGCTAGTACTTTTCTTTTTTTTTCCTAGGCCTGGTCAGGCAGGATTTGCCCTTGGAGAAGCCACGCTGGCTGTCTCAAATCACCTCCCTGTCCTCCATGTGCCTTAGAATTCTAGGATGATCTGTTCCACAATCATCCCAGGCACAGAGGTGAGGGTGGCAGGTCTGTAGATCCCAGGGTTCTCCTTTCTACCCTTTTAAAAAATGGGTGCAATGTTTCCCTTTTTCCAGTCACCGGGGACTTGACCTGACTGCCGTGACTTTTCAACAATCATGGAGAGTGGCTTGGAAACAACATCAGCCAATTCCCTCAGCTCATATAAGCTTCTTGTACAGGAACATTAGAAAAGACTAACTAAATCCTTCATAAAGTAACAGATGTAAATCTTACACAACAGCAAAAGCTTTTTATTACTGTCCACCTGCAAAAGAAGAGTTTCATACTTTTTTTTTCACCTATCCATAATCTAGAACCTTTGATCACAGCCAATGGTTGTAAAACATAGCTGCTGAATAGGTAAAACTGCTAGTATAAAACTGCTGTAAATCCCCCAGCTCCTCCCTCAATCTACTAGTATACTGCACGAAAAATTAGTGCCAAAAAGATGATGCATAGGTACATTAGAAGACTAAAAGGTAAATGAAACTCACAGGAAGTTACCAGGGATTACCTTTCATTGCACATATTCCTTTGCAAATCAATTTTTTATAGTTCATGTTAATTTCACTGTAACTCCCATGTACAAAGAATACGTTACTGAATTTCAATTTTGTGGATGTGTATCTACAGTGTTTCAGTCATCACTGAACTAAAAATATTTGCTACACACCTCTCATCGTGTAGGCGTTCATAAAAAGAGGTGTGCACTGGCTTTTCTTTAGTTTCTTGTGCGGTGGAGGACCACTGATGTCCTGTTCATTCATGTCACAAACAAACATATCTTCTGGCTGTAAGAAAGAAAAAATTATTTTGACCTGTGATGACCCTAATAGTTTTGTTTTCCTTCTAGGGAGACAAATATATACATCACATATGTAATATAAAATGTGATTTTAACTTTGTAAAAGTGCTGTAGAGCACCGCATTTATTCTAGCTTCTAATACCATTTGCTGACATTGTGTACTGTGAATTAATATTAGGTACTGTTTTTACTCAGAATGCTGCAAAGCAGATATTTGTAAAACTAAAATTTTCACAGAAAGGAGACAATCTGTACTTAAATAACAGACAACAGATCAAAAGGAAAATTAGTACATAATTCAATAAAAGAAATATAGATGTACTTTTCTTCCCCCCTTAAAGAACCAACAAATGACATAAATATATTATGTGTAGGTTTAATTCAACTTGTAGAACTATTTTTTTAAACTTTGCTTTTAGTAGCTTTACATGAATGCTACCTTTGCATCAATCAGGTACTCATAATAGTACAAAGAATTGTTCAGGGCAGCAATAAACCCACCTTCTTTAATGTTATTTTAAAAATCAGGAAATACAGTTGAAGAGATTTCCTTATTCACTGCACTCAATCCACTGCTACTGCTAGCAAAGAACAGACTATCACGGTCTAGCCACGCTATGCCTCTGTCTGCCTTACTTGCTAACATCTCCAGTGAGCACTGCTGTGGAACCCCAAGTTTCTGCCAGTGAAGAGATTCCTTTCACTTGTCATTATATTTACCCTGAGATCTATAAAACAGCAAATTCTTTCCACATATTATTCTATTCTGGGGGAGTCCCTGCTGTCATAAAATAGCTATAATTTACCATTCTCCTCTCCACTTATATTTTGGGGGTTCTTTGGAAAGGAGACAGGTAGAAAAAGTAACCTTTTCATTGAGAGAGCCCACCTATTTACTGAGAATCATAGAATCGGTGAGGTTGGAAGGGNTGACCACTTGGGGTTGTTGTGACCCAAAGGCAGGACCCGGCACTTGCCCTTGTTGAACCTCATGCCATTGGCCTCAGCCCATGGATCCAGCCTGTCCAGATCCCTCTGCAGAGCCAACCCCCCCTCCAGCAGATCAACACTCCCGCCTGGTTTAGTGTCATCTGCAAACTGACTGAGGGTGCATTCGATCTCCTCATCCAGATCGTTGATAAAGATATTAAAGAGAACCGGCCCCAGCACCGATCCCTGGGGGACACCCCTTGTGACTGGACACCAACTGGATTTAATGTCAAGACAAAGACTTGTAATCATTCAAATTAAAATATATATAGATTAGGTGTTAACGCTTAATTATGTGCCACATATTAACAATTATTAACAATTATTAACGCTTAATAATGTGACACAGTAACTTAAAACTGTAGCCAGACATCTATAAAGCCATTCAAGTTTGACAAAGAATAAAGTTGGACTTCAGTAATTTTCAAATCTCAGTCTTCTGTGTTAATTTAAAGCAAAGAGATCATCAAGACTAATCTACACTGGCCACTGAAACACTTGTTGGCTTGCTATGCTAGTGGGGTACTGGGCGGAATCCTCAGTTGTTTCAATAAGGCAATCAATAGTATAATAAGTTTCTAACTTTACAGAAGGAAAAATTAAACTCTAAACAAAGGTACTTTCATCCATCTCAAAATGACCTCTGAGGTAAAAATACAATTCAACATACCTGTATTCTTTCCTTTTGGACTCCTGAAGGAGCGATGTAGATTTCATTCCTAAGAAAAGTTACAGACACAGAAAATCGATAAACACAAGGTTCTCCAACTGCTCGGGCAATCCACTGAAAAGGAAATAGCAAATCTAGCCTCTCAAAATTCAACAACTTTCTTGCTCCTTCCATAGATTGACATGTAGATGGTTTTCAAAATAGAACCAAATCATACAAGGGCGTATGAAATCTCTGACTTGAATGGGTACAAAACCACAGTTTCAACTTCAGAAGAGATCTGAAATAGATGTAGAAAGCGCAGCCTTATTTTTTCCTACAAAGAAAAACACACAGCCTCCCCCTGCAATAATTCTGAACTCAAATCATCAGAATTCAGAATAAAAATGGAACAAGAGAAATTGCAAGCAGATTCTGACCTGTGACAAAACTGGTGACAAAACTATTACTTAAAAATCCACAGACTACCTATAAACAATCTTAATTATCTATAGTATTCTACAATGTAAATACTTTCAGAGTTTTTATAACTATGTCAAAAACATGTAAACATGTTTTTAATGCATTTGTATGCTTATTTGTGTCGATAAAAATAAAACACTAATTCAATGCAATTAAATGAGTGAAATTCAAGTAAAAGTACATCACTTCTTGCAAGGTTTACACGAACAAAGACTAAAAAATTGATTTAAATTAAATACGGTATCTGAAACATTTTCAAGAATAGCAAAAAAAAAAAAAATTATCTCTCTCAATTGTAATCACTGTTCAGTTTCAACAGCAACATACTAAATTCAGAGGCACATCTAGTGAATAATTAGTCAAGTTACAGATACGTTTCCTAAGGACCACAAGATGTTTATATTTCTGGACAAGAGCACTTAGAAGGGCAACAAAGCTAGTGAAAGGTCTAGAGGACAAGTCTTATGAGGAGCAGCTGAGGGAAGTGGGGTTATTTGGTCTGAGGAAAAAGAGGCTCAGGGGAGACCTTTTAACTTTCTGCAGCTACCCAAAAGGAGGCTGTAGCAAGGTGGGGTCGGTCTTTTCTTTGAAGTAGTAAGTGACAAGCGGAGAGGAAACAGCCTCAAGTTGTGCCAGGGGAGGTTTAGATCAGGTATTAGGAAAAATTTCTTCACTGAAAGGGTTGTGAAGCATTGGAACAGGCTGCCTAGCGAAGTGATTGAGTCACCATCCCTGGAGGTATTTCAAAGATGTGTAGCCGTGGCACTCAGGGACAAAGCTTAGTGATGAACTTGGCACTTTATGGTTGGACTCTAGGATCTTAAGCGTAAAACAGCTGTGAAGCACATCAAAATGTAGCTTTATCATATTTGTAATTTTTAACATTAATGAACACTGACAACATTGCATTAATTTAGTCTTAATTCCTTTGCATGAGCAAGATGATTGAGAGTACAAATGATCAATAAATCAAGTGGTAATTTGGTTACTAATGAAAGACATGCATTTTTTGTTAAAACAAATTTTTTTCTTTTTTAGAAATTAATCACAAGGGGAAAATCTGATGATGAAGTACAGCCTTTAAAATACAGGACACCTGACAAAGAATTTGAGATCCATTTTTAATATGCTATCCCACGTCCAAATTAGCATTTTTATTCTGAGTAGTTGATATGAAGTGCACAGTGAGTAATGCTGATTAGGATTAGCTTGTAAGATCATTTGATTGATCAATTTCAATCAAATTTCAGCTGCTCTTTCACTATTTCCTATGTAACTATTCTAAGCTAGTCTGATCTCTCTCATAGCTTTTAATTTTGAAACATAGCTAACTGCTACTGTAGCTATAAAAGTACAGCCACACAGATGACTATTCCTAGACAACATTGGTACCAACTCAAATATGTGTTTTGGTGTAGTCTGAGCAATCAAGTTATAGAACAGCTGAGGAAAACTGTACTACCACGTTAGTTATATATAGTATAGTTAGTTGACATCATTTTTCTTGCCACAACCAACATGAATTGCACCGAAATGACAAAGAAAATAGGCTACATTTAGCTACTGATAAGAAATTAGTGCTAGACTAATTATTAGTTTACAGAGATGAAGAGCTTTAAAAACAAGAATTAACTCTCTTATCATTCCTCTCATTATTATTATTGCTGTTGCTTTGCTCGTAAAATCAAGCAGGGAAGCAAAACTACCTGCACAAAGCCATTAGAACAGCACAAACATTAGCATTTAGAGCCTTTACTTCACATATATATATTTTTTCTTCATATATTTTAATAGCAGTGTCTGCATGCAAGTGTATGTCAGAAAAATGAGAGTCGGACACTTTCAAGTTAGAGTGTCACAACACCCTGGGACTGGGGACAGAATTGCAGGCACTGGGAGAGGTGTTTTGCAGAATGAGTTCTCTTTTTTTCAGTGGCCACTGAGAGGAGCTCTGTCGCCATTAAAAGCTTAGAAAGCATGAAGAGGGGGAAGTTGAGCAAATTGAAAAGCAAAGTGGTGTTCCTTAGTAGTGGATACATACCAGAAATTGTTTTGCTGTTAACTGACCTGCTTTAATTATATGTTAAGAACACCTCCTTAGAAATTATCTCAGTAGAACAGTAATTCCCTTCTTAAAGAAAATGTCTTCACTGCAAAGTATCTAGGGTGGGATTCATATCATCTAACCACAGGCATTTGAAAGCCGTGTGCCTAAATTCCTTAGTCAATGAAACGAAAAAGGGGGAATACATTGCTCCTGAAAGACAATTTATCTACCTTAAACAAAGATAGGAAAAGGATACAAAAAAGTCACTCTCTGAAGCTGACTCTATCCATTGAAGGGACTGCAATGGTTAATTCAGACAAGCCACCTCCCTTCTACATGGTTAAACCTGGCATACTGTTCATTTCTCCCTCTACCTTCTTGCTCACTCTTGACTTTCAAAGATTTTTCATGGAACTGAAATGCCCTCACCAACTACTAAACACAGCCACCCTCTCTCTCTATAATCATCACATTCTTTCTTTTCCACCTTCACTTACCCATGTTTCAAGCTTATTCCTCCACCAGTTCCTGTTACCCAGCCTAAACCATAAAATAGTCGACAAAGCTCTGGGATAAGATTTCTTGGATGTAAGTTCTCCTAAAAATAAATAAATTAAAAGACATCAGAAACATCACAAATCTAAGAATTTCAATTCTGTAATTGAGTTTAAAGAGGTAGTACTTTCATACTGCAGTACAGCTGCCTAATTTATGCTTATGAACTTCAGTTACAAAATGACTGCGTTCACACCTTGAAACAAACAAGCAAAACCCACAAACAAAATGCATGTCTAATTATCCTTCACAGAAAAGGTCTCATCTCAAATTTATTCAAGTGCAGTGGCCACACAGCAAGATTAAGTCATAGACTATTGCCATAAAAGAAAAGAAAAATAAATGCATCTAACATTATTAATTTTTAAAAGCTCAACTAATAACTTTTCCTATTGAATCAGTTTTCTGTATGTTTATATTGCTTCCTTTACAAATTTCAGCAGCACAGACTTTATTAGTTCTGTTATATAGTATTTTTACATAGCAGTAAAATATACCATAGAAAACATAGGCAAATTATTTGATGAACTTCACATTCCTAAATTTTTACAGTGTGAGGTTACTTCACATGCAGCTTAGACAGAAGGCAAACTGCATTATTTTAATATTTCTTTGATAAGGAAAAAAAGTTCTTAAATTTTTCCATATGCCATTATGTATTATATCAATAAATACATCTATATCTATCTATTAATCAAGGGTATCTGTAATGTCAGAGATTCATTCACAGTTAATCTAAAACAGAATTGCTTTACAATACAAGCCCAAACTATTTATTGGAAATCCTAAATATCACTGTGAAATGAATATATAAAAGTAAGAAAGCTCTAGCTAACAGGTAGCAGTCTTTGATAAGTGAGTATTACATTGGAAAATGAAAAATTTTGAATGTTGGAATCCTTTACATGAGAAATATAATCAGTGTACACAGAGAAAACTGAGTTGTCCTGAGTATTTCATTTAGTTTATCTGAGAGAATCAAAAGACAAAGTCTTCCCCATTTTACCAGTGTAAAAATAAAAATCTCTGTGCTTTCACAAAGATCCTTATATAACGGAACCCATCAAGTAGGGAATTAAACAATAGAGAAACAGCACTAATCTTATTCAAATTAATTTATCTCCCTGGGACGGGGTAAGATTTCCATCTACATTACCACAGTAATACAGCTGGTTTCATTTCTTATATATGTGTGTGACAGAAGCCAGCAATTAAGCATAACAAAGTGCTCCTTGCATTGTTTCCAACAGAAAAATGGATTAGTTTTAGGAAGGCTAAACTGTTGGGCCACTAAATACAGTTCCCTGCTACTGCAGCCATAATTGTTTTTATATATGCATTAATTGCCATCACCACACTTCAAACTTCGACTTAATAGTGCAGCACCATATTCTTCAATGGCACTTGTTTCTGATGCAATTATCTTTAAAGAACTGGGATACAGTTCAGATGCTACTCCTGTCTGCTCTAATTTTGTTTCTATTACTTACAGTCTCTTTTAATATATTAAAAAAATCAACTCTTTATACATTTCAAGTGATACAGACAAGAGACTAACCAGCAATCCTAGCAACTTATGTAAGAAGTTAAGATTTTCAAAGTACCATAAAAAATTCATCCGTTCACATTACCTGAAACAAACAGAACGGCATATACAAGAGTACATGAAGGAAAAAGTATCACGGAATTAGACTATATTTTTTTCTGAAAAATGACAGGATTATAAAGCAGTCCTCAGAGCTTAACAGTATTTTTCCAGGATCAGTGGATACTGACTATAATCATAAACTATCTAAATAAAAATATTACTGTATTTTCTTTTTATAAAAAAAAATTAAACATGACAATTGTTTACATAAATAAAAAACAGTACCTGCTGTAATAAGTCTGGGAGGGAACGTGGGTGAAAGCAGTAGGCAACTCAATACGATTACTCTTTGTCAAATCTCAATTAGCAGTACTTTTACATTTGATTTTTAAGTTGAAGTACAAATGCCATTGGTTATCTCTTCCTTCACATCTCCAAATCAGGATTTAGCCCACTAGTTTTCTGATACAGCTAACACAAACAATTCAGCTTCTCTGTCGCTATGCTGTTACTATCTTAGCCTAAGTTTCTACATGCTGTTAGATATGAAGGAAAACTCCACAAATTTCCATAAACTAAAAGAAGTGACTAATTTTTGAATCCATTAAATTACTCTTTTGAAAACAAATTGGCTGATAAATTTATGAACAGGAGCTAAATAAAAGTATTCACTGAAAATTTAAAATATTTCCAGCAGTCAAATCTTTTTTAAAAAATATTTTTTTATTCTGCAAGACTAAAGGCAACTTAGCTTTTTCCTATTTTATTCAAATTACTTACCTAACATTATTAAAAAACTCCACAAAAAACCAGCAAACCCACCCACCTCAAAAACCCAGAAAACAATGTAGGTCTAATGTAATGGAAATCAAGGTGGATACACTCTACTTGTAGAACAAACACATTTGTAAAGGTTTTGGGGATAATTTTCAAAAGATGTAAAACTGAACTATGATGTGGATATTTTAAGATATTAAACAGTGTCTGAAATACATAGCTTCCTTTCATAAAATGCTCAGAAATCATACCTTTTCCTCAGAAATAAGTACAGACTGCATAGATGAAATAATACCATTGATATTGCAGACTGATGGGTAGTAAATCATGATGAGGTTTCTTTGAATAGCCATATAGTGATAAGTTTGATGTGGTAAAATAGGTTTGTGCTATACTGTATACATAAAGTGAGAAAAGTACCATTAATAAGCTAGTAGATTTCTGTTTAAAATCTGTCTTTAGCAGAAAAATGGTTCAAATAAACCAAAGCGTCAAAAGTAACGTAATGAGCCTTTAACATCTTCAGCACCATACAGGGATTCTATAATGCAAAAGGGAGGTTTTTTAGGTGAGAAACAGAATTAATTGTAAGGAAGAGACAGGAAAGCAATGTGGTGAGGATTCCTGCTCTGCTTAAAAGTCTCCAGCATTTTTACAGCAAGCACAGACCTCCAAATGAAATTTATCATTTATTGTATGCCTTTTTTATGTTTTGAAAAATTTTTATTGCAGCAATTATAAGTTTTAATAGTTTTTTTTAAATGACAAGCGATTAGCTGCTCAGCTTAATGTCATTTATGCCCATGAAAGGACATTTCCAAGAGAAACATTTGCTTAGCAGCAGGAATCCACATTAGCGAGGTCTGTTAACACACACAGAATAAAGAGAACAAAAGCAAAAAATAAGTAGCACATACAAATACTAGTAGGTAGGTAGCTACTTAGTACCAACACCTTTGCTGAAACATAAAGAAAAAAGTTCTGTTCTCATTGTTCTCTCCCCTGGACCCAATACCACAGAGTCTCTCAAGTTGAAGACTGAGTGATCCTTGATGGTCTGAAATAAGACCATAAAACTTAAGCAAAGGGGAACTGGGATTTTGTGGGCCACTCAGGATTAGTCTCCTAGCCCTCAGAGTCACAGCAAGCAGAGGCTTTGTTAATGCAGCTCCTCTGAACAGAACACTTGCATCTTGTTGCAGCTGCTACAGGAAAATGTAGCAGTTAGTGTTGGACTTGCGGAATCAGGCGTGGGGAAGCACTGGCAGCAGTATGGGACAAACAGGAACGGGTGCAAGACAGCGGTAGTGGTTCTGAGGCAGGAGATAGAGAAGGTGATGCGATGGAGACAGCAGCCTGAGGCAAGTTTGACAAGGCTTGAAAGCTCCTACTTTAACGATTCTCATCTCTCTTTTGTCAGACCACACTGTTCTTGATGCTTGGGCTAATGTTTTGCCCAGTTCCACATGCAAACAGGACAGGTATTTCAGGCCTCATCGAGGTGATGCTCCCATACACTCTAGCGCAATGTTTGCTTCGTTTGATAAAGTGCAACACTACTGACTCACGTTCAGGTTGTGGTGACTTATAATAACAGTTACCAAACTACAAAACCCCCAAACAATCAAACAGAAAAAAACCCCAACCCAAAACAAACATAAAAAAGCCCCAGTTAACACAAAAAAATAAAGAGAGCCAAAAGTCCTGCAACTGCAGTAAGACTGTCAGCTGGCAGCATTTTGGAAAGTGCTGTAAAATTTCATAACATCTCTATACTCTATGTTAATTAGTAACTACGGAGGCTACTAGCTAATTACTAAGTTTACAAAAATAGCCTCAACACCTGCAATTGCGAACTGCTATCCTGGAGCACCCGCTGACCCAAAGCGCTTCTGACCCGGCAACGTGGAGCCGTCAGCAACACCTGAGGTGGCACCGGGGGCCACGGCGAGGCCCGGGCCCGCCGGCAGGGCCGCGGCCGCTTCGCTGTCCCGCCTCGGGCCTCCACGAGTCCCTCGCAGCCGGGGGGGCCCTGGGGCGCTAGGGCAGGTCAGCGGGGCGCCGCTGAACCCGCACCGCCCGCCGCTGGGCTGCCTCAAGGGGACGCGCCCGTCCCGCGGCCAGGCCCCGCGTCCCTTTACAGCCCACGCGGCCCCACAGGCGAGTGCTACGTGGGGGGTGCGCGCGGCCCCTCGTTACCTGCGCGGCGCCGCGGTGGTTGGCGGCGGCCGCCATGGCACCGCTGAGATAGCGGGCGCGCGGGTCCTCGCTCAGGGGCTCCTTTGGGTGGCCGCGCGGGCGCCTGCGGAGCGCGTACCTACCCCTGGCGGGGGGGCATCGACCTCAGCCATACCGTAGCGGGCGGCGCAGGCCTTGCCCCAGGGCAGAGGCGGCCTGGCTGGGGCGGGGTGGAGGAGCCAGCCCTGTCCTCTTTACTCACCGGGTCGGGAGGGTGGGAAAGGGATCGTTGGGGGAGTAGCTAGAGAGGAGATGCAGACGCACCCTGGGGGAGGGCCGGGCGGGCAGGTCCGGGACAAGCGCGGGTATGTCTGTGGTAGGTATTTGCTTGTATCTGTGGCGATAGAGACAGTGAGGCCCGAGCAGGTGAGTGGCTGACCGCCTGCGGCTGGTGCTGCAGGAGGGCTTGCCGCTGTGTCAGGCGCCGGCGGTCGAGCAGGGGGCGTTAGCGAAGCCGCTCCTCGGCGCTGAGGAGGCCTGGCTGCCGGCTGCGACGCCTGGCTTTTTT
>VXBO01002862.1:115259-160894 GCA_013400135.1 Rhinoptilus africanus
TTTTTTTTTTTGTGCTCGGGCAGTGAGACAGCCAGCCCCGGCCCTGAGCGGGCAGGGGAGAGAGCAGAAGCAAGATGGCAGCTTCCCTGCGGCTGAGCTGCGGCGGCAGGGGGGCGGCCAGGCTCCTGCTGAGGGGGCGGCCAGCGCTGGGCACTTTCCCTGCCCGAGGAGCCTGGAGGCGCCTGCACCAGACCAGAGAGCTACGGGGTGAGTAGGGAGTTGGATCCTGCACCCTTCCTTGTCAGCCGGGCGCCTGTGGAGGAGCGGCGACGTTCAGTAAGGGCAGACGGTGGGTGGTACTGGGGAGAAATAAAGGTTGCGCAAAGTGATGGGGAGGTGCGAGTACCCGCTGTTAACCAGGTGGGTCGCAAGGCCGAAGAGGAACGTTGATGTCCTGAGTAGGAGAGACTGGGTAGCAATGACGGATTGGGAAGTGGATGAGAGGCTATGGAGATGGGTTAGTTTGGTAGGGTGCTGTTCGGTTTGGTCTCCGGAGGTACCAGAAATAGATCAGGAAGATTATAGCTGATGGCAGATAATTCAGAGAGAGGCGTGATGGTTGTTAAAGGTCTAGAAAATGTGGCCATTGAGAAAAAAATGAAGGAATTGGAGTTTAGTGATTAAAACAGATTGATGGGAGATTAGACCTTCAAATATGTGAATATTCTTCTGTGGATAAGAAAAAAAAAGTGCTTACAATTGAAAATAGGTTAGTGCTTCCTAGGTGTAAGTGTACTGAAAGAGAATTATTATTTTTTTAAATCAAGTTTGGATTTCATAGAAATCAACCAATGAGATTATGGTTTGACAATGCTGTAGCTGTTTCCATATCAAAGGAGGTCAAAAAGAAACAATGAACCTGTGTTATGCTGAATAAGTACAAAAGTTACTCTCAATGGAATTCTCAGATTGTAGTTAATAGGATACTGTAGAGGTTTAGTGGTCTGGCCTTCTTCTAAAGCCCTGCTCTTCAGTCTGCTTGGTACACAGCCTAAACATGCATAGAATCTCTTAATGGAAGAGAAGTAAGGAGGCAGAAGTGTCACGCCCAGACTCAACTTGAATCTTAAAATGTGTCACCAAAACAAATTCTTTTGGATACATAGATGGTTTTCTTTAAAATAGCAGCTACTGTTTACGTGCAGTTTTTCCAAATCTTCTTCCTTTTTTATTCAGATAATTGATATATAATAATGCAGTTGCTGTTGATAGCAGTAAAATTGATGGATGGCACCGAGAGTTCAGAAGTTTCATATGTTCATGGCTCAAAACTATTATGGCTCAAAACTGGAGATGAGCACTGTATTGGAAAACTGTCAGAACTTTTTGCTTACACATAATGAAAAAGCAACAATATTTACTTCCCAGAGTGCTTGTAAGGACTGCCTGTACAGTCCAACTAATCTATATGAATCCAATGGCTCCTTTTATTAGCGCAATTAGGGTTTTTTTAATTTAACAAGGGAAAATATTATTTGGTAAAGGGAATTGTTCGTTGTAAAATTACTTTTTTTTTTTTTAGAGACACATTTAAGCGTGTTTTTTGGATGTGTATGATCATTAACTGAAAAGTGACTAAAATAGTTTTGAAAGGAGACCATAGTTTTGCAACTGCTATTATGTTGCTGAACAAAGTCTCTTAATTGGAACACTACCAAACTTCTCTGAACACACACATCTCTATGCATGAGCATTAAATGCATGCACACAGAATGGGTAGGTTGGTGAGACTGGAATGGAGAAAATGGAGCTGAAGTGCACCTCATTTTTTTTCCTTTCCTTTGCATGAGCACTTGTATTGTAGTTCCACAGTTGCTTTAACTCAAATTCTATCCTAGTTCCCACTGCTCATTTTGGATGTTCATTTTGTTCATACTGCGGTATGATGAGCCAGATCAGGAAGCTAACCTGACTGAAATTGTATTTGGTTTTGTGATCAGGTTAACTTCCAGCAAAATCCATTCCCCAATCTGGATAACTGGGCAGCAGCATGAATAGTAGTGCTATTGGTAGTATGAATAAAAGTGTGAGCATGAGCAATTGGAGCAGAAGACCGGTCAGCTCCTTTTGGTTGTATCATGAATTGATATTAAGTTAACGTGGAACAAGAGGCATGGCTTAAAACTTTTGGCCTGAATTGGCCCCATTCAAAATGCGATTGTTGTGCTGCCTTGCAAAATTCGATTCCTGATATATTGTAGAGACAGAAGAAATGCTTTTGTTTAAAAGGCAGTTTGATTTTGTAGCTATGAAATTATTTTAAAGCATCCAAGTAATGTTAAGAAATGTGTTCTCTGAAGTTTTTCAATGAACTTACTGACTGCATCTGACCTCCAGACAACTGAAAGTAATTAGAAATGGAGTTTTATAATCAGTGCCACAGCATTGCCAAGTCTGCTGAAATCTTTTTTGTGTGTATTACTGTAATGGCTGCTGTAACTATTATAATTTTGGTGTATAATTCTGCATAGTTCAGATCAGAAGAAGAATTTGTGGAAAAAAAGGAAGTTCTGTGAAAAGTAATACAAGTAAAACAATCTGTTGGTATACTTTGTGTACTTTTTTTGCTGACATGGCTACCTCTGTTATCAACGTTATTTCTGAAGATAACATTCTTCCCTAGATAGCTCAATTTTAAAATTACTTGAGGTAATTTATTACTTTTCTTAGTGTTGTGTTTTTTCAAGTCCTCTGCCCCCAAAATTTGCTCAGAGTGTCGGGAATATTTTTCTTTCTTTAATATACCAGCAGAAGCAGCCTAGAAATAGATCTTAAGTTTTGCTGGTGAGTATAGGAGTTGGGGGGGGAGGGTGGGGAACAACCCTGCAGGTGGTTTTCCAGCATAGAGATTCTCAGCTCTCTGCTGATTCAGAGTATGTGTATTCAATGTGTATTTTTTTCTGAACAACTTGCTTGCTGCAGCTGACTATAAATTCGTAATGAGTTTTCTAAATAATTCATGCTAGCTTTATGCCATATACCTAAGTTGCTATTTAAGAATCAACATTCAGCTGTAATTACCACAAACAATAAAATAGATTAAAAATGTGTATTACTCCCATGTGGGAGAGAACACAGCAGAATTTCAAAAGCTAACACTTGGCAATTATAAGTAAACTGATGCTTTCTTTTTAAATTAAGACCTATGATGTATCTGTTAAATTCTCTTTGTTTCAATCTATTTGGGAAACAAAATGTTTCCATATGCAGATTATTTTGTAGTTTAAGCAGCATGTTGAACTTTCAGTGAACAGTTTAAAGGAAAACATCTATGACATCAGTGGTTATCTTGCGATATATTTTAAGTCTGTAAGCACAACTCAGAATTTTACAGCCAGATATTTCTTTTTCTGAATGAAAGAACCACATATAATAGTAAAATATTTATATGTAATTCTGTTTTGAAGTAAAATGTTAGCAGCTTTTCTGGTAGTAGTAAACTTTGTTACTGAAACTTGCAAGGTCTTGTACTTATCATCTACAAAGTGGAGGGTAGGAATAGTTTTCAGACTTTGTTTTTCTTACAGTTTCTAAATATATTTACAGATTTGTGAGGATAGAATTACACTAAAGTGTTTCCATAGGTCAAGAAGGGAAAGAACACTATTTGAGTTCTAATAGTCTCTATACAGCATAAAACATGGAACTAGAAGTGAAAAGATGGACATTGTTTACTCTTCTTTTGCTTTGTGACGCAGAGTAAACTATTCTGCTAGCACTTGGATTTACATCAGTGATACAGAGATAATGTTATTTCATTAAGAGGGTTCATATTCTTTTGCCTACTGAAGCCCTCGGGTTCCCCATGTCTTTCCAAATAGGAATAGCAGAACACTGTAGGGTTTTTTTTTAAAAAAAAAAATTTCCTTTGAGCTGTATGATATATTGGTCTTTCTCAGGTAGCAGCAAAGTTCCTAACAAGCTTTTATTAGTTGCCTGGGCCTTACAAGTCAAATATTCTGTGTTCCTGGTGGAAAGGTAGGGAAGAATGAAGGAGCTTTTACCTAGTGGTAAGTGGGTTGATTATGTGTGGTGTGGTTTTGTTTTAGTGTGACTTAGTATTAAGTCATTAAGTGCCTGAGAAGGCTGTTAGCCTACTGTATTTGCTATTAGGCTTAGCCATACATCTTCTAAGGTCAGTTTGAGTGCTGCTTATCAATTACAGTTAACATTCTTGGAGTGAGGCACAATCGTATAGAAAACGTCAGTTTCTCTTTTTCGGATTTAGCATGTGCCTTGATTTCTGTATTCTTCCTTCTGCTTTGTATCCCGTGGTGGGTTTTGTGGGGGTGTGTGCTGATGTGTTGGTTGTCTTGGAGGGGGTTTGTTTTTTGGTTTTGGTTTTGGGTTTTTTTTACACACTTCATGTGTACTTGCTGCTGGATCTTCTCTCCGAACTTGATCAAAGGACCAGAATGGACTGTATATTTTGTGGTAGTTGCTCATAGTGGCACAAATATGTTGCTCAATTTTGTATTTATGCCAAACATATTCTGGGAAATGGTTCAAGAGACTTTTACTGAAGTGAAACATGTGAGCTGCTGTGTTTAATTTTTTCCTCATTAGAAATGTGGAATGCTTTCACTTTTTTCAGTGAAGTATATTCACTAGTTCTAGATAGTCCTGGATTCACTAGTTTTAGATGGTCCTAGATATTTGTGGGATATGACTTCAAAATCATCAATTGATTGTCAAAGTTGACTTGTCAGGTTAGACAAATTAAATAGAGAACACTTTTTTGCATCCTGTAATGTATTATTTTTCTACTTGCTGTAAATATTTTTTTTTAGTAAACATAAAAGGTAAAGAAAACTGCAAACTCATGCTTTAATTTGTGGTACTTGAAAAATTATCATAGATGAAACATGATTTGGAAAATGAACACAGATATGCATTCACAGAATAACATAGAAAAGTGAACTATGTTAAGAGTGTGTATATTGGTCCAAGGTGAGAGGTTGCAAGAAGAAACTTTTTTAAAAGAAAATCTCTGGAGGTGATTCAAATGGGAATTGCCAGTGTGATGAGGAATGCTGTCTGGATATGTTTCTAAACGCAGTAATGTTAAACTGACAAGCATTTAAGTACCATGGAAAGAATAGATCCATTTCTGGGACCAATTTGGGAAAGGAAAACTAACCTGGGAATAGAAGACTGAGACAAATATGTATATCTCCTCATGCAGTTTTCTGGGAACATGAACCATGCATACACTGGGCTCAGTTCCACAGTTGAGGTGTTCTGGGGAGCATGACCCTGATTGTGGTGTTGTCCCACGGACTTGAAGGAATAAATAATCTGCTCTCTGCTCTTGGTGGATTTTAAAGTGTCAAGATCATTGATGGATGCAGAGGTTATTGGAGGCTTGGTACAATGTTTCCGTTACACATTTTAAAAAAAATCATAGAATGGTTTGGGTTGGAAGGGACCTTTAAAGATCACCTTGTTCAACCACCCCTGCAATAGGCAGGGACATCTTCAACTAGATCAGCTTACTCAGAGCCCTGTCCAACCTGACCTTGAATGTTTGCAGGGATGGATTAGGTGATCTCCAGAGGTCCTTTCCAACTCCATGATTCTATGGGCATCCACCATCTCTGGGCAACCTGTTCCAGTGTTTCACCACCCTCACTGTAAAAAACCGTCTTCCTTATATCTAGCATGAATCTATCTTGTCATCTTATCCCTTATCTTGTCACTATAGATCCTATTAAAAAAAAAAGTATGTCCCCATCTTTCCTGTAAGCCCCGTGGAAGTACTGAAAGGCACAATAAATTTTCCTGGGAGCCTTCTCTTCTTCAGGCTGAAAAACCTCAACTCAACAAGCCTGTCCACACAGGAGAGGTGCTCCAATCCCTCTGATCATATTTGTAGCTCTCCTCAGGAGCTGCTTCAACAGGTCCATGTCCTTCCTGTGCTGAGGGCTCCAGAGACCAATGCCGTACTCCAGGTGGGGTCTCACCAGAGCTGAGCAGAGGGCCAGAATTACCTCCCTCACCCTGCTGGCTATGCTGCTTTGGATGCAGCCCAGGATACAGTTGGTCTTCTGAGCTGCGAGTGCACATTGCTGGCTCACGTCCAGCTTTTCATCCACCATCCACCCAAGTCCTTCTCCTCAGGGCTACTCTCAATCCCCGCATCCCTCAGCCTGTACTGATACCAGGGGTTTCCCTGACCCAGGAGCAGGACCTTGCACTTGGCCTAATGAGGTTCACATGGGCTCACTTCTCAAGCTTGTCCAGGACCCTCTGGATGGCATCTTGTCCCTCAGGCGTGTCAACCACTCCACTCAGCTTGGTGTTGTCTGCAAGCTTGCTGAGGGTGCACTGGATCCCACTGTCTACATCACTGATGAAGGCAGTAGGCAGTACTGGTACGGACCCCTGAGTGACACCACTTCTCTCTGATGTCCATCTGCATATTGAGCTGTTGACCACGACTCTCTGGATGTGACCATCCAGCCGCTTCCTCCTCTACCAAACAGTCTACCCATCAAATTTATCTCTTTCCAATTTAGAGAGAAGGATGTTGTNGTCTTCCTTATATCTAGCATGAATCTATCTTGTCATCTTATCCCTTATCTTGTCACTATAGATCCTATTAAAAAAAAAAGTATGTCCCCATCTTTCCTGTAAGCCCCGTGGAAGTACTGAAAGGCACAATAAATTTTCCTGGGAGCCTTCTCTTCTTCAGGCTGAAAAACCTCAACTCAACAAGCCTGTCCACACAGGAGAGGTGCTCCAATCCCTCTGATCATATTTGTAGCTCTCCTCAGGAGCTGCTTCAACAGGTCCATGTCCTTCCTGTGCTGAGGGCTCCAGAGGCCAATGCCGTACTCCAGGTGGGGTCTCACCAGAGCTGAGCAGAGGGCCAGAATTACCTCCCTCACCCTGCTGGCTATGCTGCTTTGGATGCAGCCCAGGATACAGTTGGTCTTCTGAGCTGCGAGTGCACATTGCTGGCTCACGTCCAGCTTTTCATCCACCATCCACCCAAGTCCTTCTCCTCAGGGCTACTCTCAATCCCCGCATCCCTCAGCCTGTACTGATACCAGGGGTTTCCCTGACCCAGGAGCAGGACCTTGCACTTGGCCTAATGAGGTTCACATGGGCTCACTTCTCAAGCTTGTCCAGGACCCTCTGGATGGCATCTTGTCCCTCAGGCGTGTCAACCACACCACTCAGCTTGGTGTTGTCTGCAAGCTTGCTGAGGGTGCACTGGATCCCACTGTCTACATCACTGATGAAGGCAGTAGGCAGTACTGGTACGGACCCCTGAGTGACACCACTTCTCTCTGATGTCCATCTGCATATTGAGCTGTTGACCACGACTCTCTGGATGTGACCATCCAGCCGCTTCCTCCTCTACCAAACAGTCTACCCATCAAATTTATCTCTTTCCAATTTAGAGAGAAGGATGTTGTGACGGACCATGTCAAAGGCCTTATAGAAGTCCAGATAGATGATACCCATCGCTCTTCCCTTGCCCACTGATGTAGTCACTCCATCATAGAAGGCCACTGGGTTGGTCAGGCAGGACTTGCCCTTGGTGAAGCCATGCTGGCTGTCTCAAATCACCTCCCTGTCCTCCATGTGCCTTAGCATAGCTTCAAGGAGGATCTGTTCTATGATCTTCCCAGGCACAGAGGTGAGGCTGACAGGTCTGTAGTTCCCAGAGTCCTCCTTTCTACCCTTTTAAAAAATGGGTGCAATGTTTCCCTTTTTCCAGTTACCAGGGGCTTCACCTGACTACCGTGGCTTTACAAATATGTAAAGAGTGGCTTGGCAGTGACATTAGCCAATTCCTTCAGGACTCTGGGGTGTATCTTACTGGGTTCCACAGACTTCTGTATGTTCAGGTTCCTCAGGTGGTCTTGAGCCTGATCTTCTCTTACAGTGGTAGGGACTTTGCTCCCTCAGTCCTTGCCTTGCAGTTCATCCACTTAGAGAGGTGTGGAGAGAGAGATTAAATAGTAATAGAAATAATTGAAGGACTATGTAAAGTTTTTAACTCTGCTGAACCTCTGAAATATTTATGGTTGAATACCTACATTCTTTTACAAGTGCAGTGGTTTATTCTTTCGTAATCCTAGAGCAATGTGAAAGACAAGGTCAGATTTATTGGATGTATTAATATTAATGAATTACAGGACATGGGTGGTCACTTTTAATTACCTTGAATCATTGTATATTAATTGAAGTTTCACTTCTGTTTTCGTCTTCTCTGAGATCTTAATCATGGGAACTCGTAGAACTTGGAAGTAAGGAGTAACGGAGAAGCATTCTCGTATCTCTTCTATTACAAAGCGGTATGTCAGAATACTACTTTGGTATACTGGATCAAATTACGAGAGGTAGTGTGCTGTGAAACTAAGGAATGTGCTGTATCATGAGCCCTGTCCTCGGAAGAATCTCACTTAAATGGCATACAGCTTGCTGCTGTGCAGTGCCACGTCTGTCTGTGTATGGGTTTTCTAAGTTGGCAGACTGAAGTGATCTGCTGCCTAGCTGTGTTTAGTGCCTGGCGTTACAAGGCCAGAGAGGTCATGGTGTTGTGTTGTTTAAATACATTGGACTTTTCATACCTTTTTATCTGGCTAAGAATTTGCCTGCTCTCTAATATAGACACTCATATGTGAAAGATCTCAATAATGAGAAATCTTTCAAGCTTTTTAACAGATATAAGATCCAGTCACTGAAACTTGAGATCAGGCAATTTCAATCTGCAAAATACATATAGTTTCCTAGCAGACAGGATAAATAAACACTGTAAAAGTGGAAGAGGTGGATCATCAGTATCTTGAGTACTAGGGTCAGGGGACCTTTATTCATTTTAAAGATATGCTTTAACCTGTCATCTGGAAAAAATTCCACAGCCTATGGCAGGAGGAGAGGAGAAAGGAAGAGGCAGTGTTTGTGGTGGGTTTTGGTAAGACCAAATAAAATGTCTGGGAATTCAGGACTCCGAATTCTCTTTTTCTTTCTTTTTGTTTCTTTTTAAATTTTTGGATTTTGTGGAAATGAGATTATATGCTTGACCTTGGTGTACTCTTAACATTAAGTTCAGCGTTAAGACTGAGGTTATAACCAAAATACAAGCATCTATCTTACATAGCTGTAGGTCAAGAGTTAGACAACTGCTAGAATCCTTTCCATGTTCAGCACAATTACGCTCCAGTCTGTCTTCACACTTGCATGCCCATGGCTAGAAGCCTGAGGAAGGATAAGTTCTCTAAGGCGAGGTGCCTGCCTGCCTGGCTCATACTCTAGTCACACATTCATAATCGTACTGCTGACATACTGCATAACTAAGAAGAAAAACTATGGCAAATACTGCAGAGAAATTTGTGGGTGGAGGTGTACTATCCTTTGTATCACATCATCCTTCATCAGCAGGGAGCATATTGATACTTCTCACCGAGTTTCTTGTGATTGCAGCAGTTTCGGCCTGTCTCAAGGGCTGAGATACGTGTGCATGCATGTCTCTGTGAGTGTTCTCTCCTCTGGGCTTGCTGACAAGTCTTACATTCAGAGTTCCTTTCCTACCAAACAAGCAGGAAATAAGAGGACAAGTAGTTGAGACTCATCTCATTCAGTTGTGTCCTGGAGTAAATCAGAGGCTGTGGCACAGCATTTTAACTAAGGTTTTGCTCAAAGAACCCCGACAGGGGCAGAATTAAGCATATGCAGGGCCACATATGGAAAGTCCCCCAAAATGTCAATGTGATTTGGTTTAGTATACATGCTCCTAATACACAAGAGGCAGGGATATTAGCTGGCTCAGCTTTGAAATTTATGGCATTTTAGAGCTGAGGGGGAATTAAAAAAAAAATAAATCACAGCTTCATGCTAGCTGCTGATTTTTTTTTCTCAAACTTTTTTTAGTTGCTTTTTCATTCTCCATATGATAGCTTGTGTGTAGTTGGAGCTCTAAGCAAGTTGCAGATTTTTTTCTTTTTACATTCTTGTTGGACAAAAATGATATAACCCTGTTTCACTTGCATGCACTGTAGGATTGTTCAGTAGGTCAGGCTGAACTGAGGAGTACTTGAAAGACTAGTTTGTATTTTTTTAATAATACCCCAATACTTGGTCATGGAGAACGTTTCCATTAAAAATTAATTGAATCAAAGCTGAAGCAGTGCGAGTATCTAGCAAGTGCTGGTATTGTTCTGTGTAACATACAGGTTCTATAGTTAGTGCCTTGTTTTCCTTGGTGCTTTTGGGAGTGCATGCTTGGTTGTAAACTTAAAAAAAGGTCATCACAGTGAATCTTTTGTTCAGCTGTCTTTCATATTCACGCACTTTAAGTTTCATTTGTGTTAAGCAGTTAACTGAGAAAATAATTACACTGAAGAAGTATTTAGTCTAGATAATCATGTGCTTGTTTTACAGGTGCACCTGGCATAAAAGTTCTCATGCCTGCACTTTCTCCTACGATGGAAGAAGGAAACATTGTGAAATGGTTAAAAAAGGAAGGTAAGATAGCATTTTCTATGTGCACATTTGTTTTATTTCTTCAGCTATATAAATCTATTCTGTAAGAATAAGATTGTTCTTTCTGGTTGTACCTTAGTATTTTGAAGCAAAATGTTTGGTATGTGGATGCTGATGTCTTGAACAACACCTGCTTTGAAACTGTTGATTCTTGAAACATTTTTCCTGTAGTTGTCTTCCAAAAGGTTGCACTGATCATATTTTTGAAGAATTTTCCGCTAGGATGTTCCAAGATTTAAGTGTGTGTTGTTCTTAATTCCCAGTGTTGTCATGCATATCAGTAATGTTGGAAGACTGAGAGCCTTTGACTTTGGGAGAGTCTCTGTTTCATTATTTGCTGTGTTACAAAATAACATGAAAGAGGTGGTATTTTATAGTTGCTATTCAGTGCTTACTTTTTTAATATCTACATTGTAGTCTACAATTAAAGCTGATAGAAAAATTTAAATTACTTTCGTAACCCAAATTCCAAATGGGGAAATCTCTTTCAAAAAAACCCCACAAACCCCCAAAACCCAAACCAAAAGCTAAACTGCTTCTCCAAAAAAAAGGCCCAATAGCCTTAGTTATCTCAGGTTCTCTGTGCTCTGACAACTGAAAAGTAATGTACTTCTGTTAAAGTATGTTGGAGCAGCTAGATAAATTGTCTAAGTGTATGTTTTGTCTTCACATAGGTTGTACATAAATGAAAAACGATCTGCAGAAGAATTAGTGGTCCCTGTTGTGTCAGGAGGCCTTTCTCCGCTCTCCTCCTACCCTTTCCCCTCTCCAATTTAATATTAAAACCGGATTTTGACTGGAGTTTTGGATTCCAGGTAGCAGTTGTCCATTGGTATAGGATGTGTTGCATGGTTTTAGATGACTGTAGGAATATATCTTGTTCTCACACATTTTCTAAAGAGATGAACATGTTTGAAAAAAAGAAAATCTCTTAAAGCATACTTTTTGGCAGACACAATTTGGTGAGCTAAATATGTGTTTTGATTGTTCTGCCTAGATAAGCCATTTCCTTTGGCTTACTCTCTAGGGCAAGTGTCGGGTGCTGCCCCTGGGGAGGANTGAGCACAGGAAGTTCCACCTAAACATGAGGAGGAACTTCTTTCCCTTGAGGGTGGCAGATCCCTGGCCCAGGCTGCCCAGGGAGGTGGTGGAGTCTCCATCTCTGGAGAAATTCAAGACCCGCCTGGATGAGGTTCCTGTGCCCCCTGCTCTGGGTGACCCTGCTCTGGCAGGGGAGTTGGACTAGATGATCTCCAGAGATTCCCTTCCAACCCTATGATTCTTAGTGTTGATAAAGCCTCTATCATTACGTTGCTGCAGTACTTTGCTTCTGTACATTTTGCTGTGGCCAGAAGGCAACCTGTTGCTCGAGTAGTGGAGTTGACCTTCTGCTTGTAAAACTTCTGGTAAGAATTTTTGCAGAATTTTCTGGGAACAATATAACAGTCTGTCTGTAAAAAGTAATTGCATCAATGGTCTTGAAACTTGAAGCTTCATTTAGTCAAGTATCAAGTCCAAGATTATGCAGAGAGAAAGATCCAAAGTCTTTTTTCTATACATTAGTTATCAATAACTGTGTTTCCTGAAATAAAAGCTCTTGAAATCAAAAGTAGAGTGGAGATACTGCTTTATTCGATGTCAGATGCTAGGGGGAAAACCCACAAATCTAGCACACCTAACCTTACTTATACATAATTCCACTTCTCATAATTCCACCTACCTAATATATAAGTCCACCTAGGCTTACATTTTCATTAGGATGACTGAACAGACTTCTTGCACATATGTATTAAATCCTGTTGCATCAGCAAAACACTTCTGCATGAGTGTGAGCTTCTTGGTGGTTGTTTGGGTAAGGAGACCCTTCCTCACATTATCTTTTTCAGGTATTGAGCCAGGACAGTAAAAGTTTAGTGTAAATTTATCAACTTCTTGAGGATGATAAGGGTGTTTCTTGAAGTAGCCACAGCTCTGCCCACATTGGTATAGGAGTAAATACCTGATGCATAGAAGAACTTTGAAGTGATTAACTGCTTCTTGTTATCCCGTCCTTGGTGATTTGCTACTTCTGGCTGTCTCCTCATTATCACTATCTCTAACACCATCGCAGTATCTCACACAGCAGTAATGTCAACAAATAGCTATTTTCTCACATAGTAAAGAGGTTAGTAGGAAACAAACAATATTTTAGTTAGCATATGGTTATAAACAAAACAGAGACCTCTCTTTGGCAACAACTGTAACACAGTAAAAATCAACAGTAGTCTGTTTCACAATAAATATAGCATTCAAAATTGCAAGAGAAAGCAAAAAAGAGAGCAAATGAGGGTTTGCTCCACAACATGAATGAATCAGTTTTCATCACAAAAAGGTCTTAGGACACAACAGCTATACAATGTTTTTTGACAGTCTTTCCACTACACTTCCACCCCAACACAAAAGAAAGAAAAAGCTCCACGCCTATTTTAATTAAATAAAATTAAATCGTAATTATGGTTGGCCTTTGAGATAAAACTATTTTAGGGTTTTCATTGCTCTAATTTCTATTTAGAGACAAGACCAAGACTGAATATAGTATAGTATCTTATTTGTCACATGTGTGACCATAATTAATTCCTATATTTTTTTCCCTCTGACAGTCTGGTTAATAAGTGTAGTGACAACACTAAAAAAAGTGAAGATAATTTTTGAAGAAAAAAGCAAAGTGCATATACTCCTATCTGCAAGGGAATGCTTATACTGCAAGGAACCTGCGAGGAGTGCTTATACTCCTGTCTGCAAGGGATGCTTATAACTGCATAATCCTCCAGTGATCTGGCCATGTAAATGTAGTGGCATTACTAAATATAAATGTTTCATAATCTCATATCCAAGAAAATAAATATTTTAAAATAATTGACAGAAGAAAGCTGATGACTACATATGAAATGGTTTTATCCATTGTACAACCAGCAGGGGTCAGTAGAACAGCATTTTGATAGGTTTTCTGCTCTATATAAGTATCAAATGTTTTCATTTTACAGTTTCATAGGATGGACAGATTATTTCAGTACTGCAGAAGGAAAAAAGCTGAATTTAATTGACAGCATCACTATTTCTTTCTCATTATTAATGCAGTTGCATGTTGATTCCTGTGGGTAATAAAGTTGTTCTCATAAAAATAGAACTCTGTTTCTAAAAACATATATTTATTGTGTATGAATTTAATGTTGATGAAAGATGATAGACTGACAGCATAGAAGACTCTTGTTATTGTGGGCAGGAAATAGAATTCGCCAACAGTGCTAGCAGTTTCTCCATGCGGTGTAACTGCTGCCCTCAGAGACATCACCTCCAGGGACTTATCTCTATGCTCTGTGAATTTTGATTTGATTTACAAAGAGTACACCAAGGAATGCAGTTTGTGTCTTGTGAGCTGGATACTTGGCTGTCAGTAAAAGAGCATGCAGGCTGTTGAATGTCAGTTGGATGTGATCTACTAGAGGGGAAACTTGGCTTTGGTAGAGATGTAGAGAGGTGGGGCTCAGTCCCTTCTCACAAGTAACAAGTGATAGGGCAAGAGGAAATGGCCTCAACTTGTGCCAGGGGGGGTTTAGATTGGATACTGGGAAAAATTTCTTCACTGGAAGTGTTGTCAAACATTGGAACAGACTGCCTAGGGAAGTGGTGGAATAACCATTCCTGGAGGTGTTTAAAAGATGGGCAGACATGGTGCTTAGGGACATGCTTTAGTGGTGGGTTTGTTAGTGTTAGGTTGATGGTTGGACTCTACCTTTAAGGTCCCTTCCAATCTAGACGATTCTATGATTCAGCCTAGCTATAAGAACTTAATTATCTAAAAAAAAACCCCAAACAAACCCCAGCCAAGATTTTTCAAGGTCCCAGAGAGCTGCCATTCAGGCAGCTTCAGTTGCAAATACTGCTCTCATTAGGAAGTGTGAGAGCAAAGACATGGTCTGCAAAACCCTTCTTTACAATTGTAGCTCTAAGGAAAGCTGATTGGTAATTGACATCAAAGTGAGCATTGATTAGGAGCTATCACAAATTTTGCAATCCCTAATGAAAACAACTATGATCCCTTCTATTGCACTTAGGTACTGAGGCACACAGATTTTTGAATACTGCTATGAAATATTCTTCTTAAAATTGAATTTAATTAATTGCTTTCCAAACTTAAGACCAACTCTTGGCTGCAGCAGTGGAAGGAAAACGAAAATAGTAGTGGAAAGGTGGTTTGCCCAGTTCTCTTAAGACTTTCCCCCTTGCTTTCCCTGTGCAAGAGAATCCTTAGCTTGCTGTGACCAGCCTCACCTACCCAAGTTAAGAGAGATGTCGTGTGTGACAAACACATGGGTATTTGCTTTGGCTAGCTTGCTCTGTTGAAGTTACAGCTGCAGGTTGCTGAGCACTGATATTTCTTTTTAATGTTGCAGAACACTTACAGTCTCATTGCGGGTTGGGAGAAGAGAATAATTAAAATACAGAGTTAATCTCTTTTTTGCTTGCTTGTCTTAGCTCTATAGGTTACAGAATTTCCCCAACCGTTTGATTTCTTAACATCTATGAAGTACTACTTGATTTAATGATCCAATGGGATGAAAACGCTGGTATACTGCCTGGAATTTTTGACTTCCTGTATTAAGCTGTTTACGCTCTAGTGACTGCGAAGTGCAGTGCATCGATTAGATTATTAAGTTAAGACGATTAGGTGGTACTTTGTGTACTTTCTTGCCAGTTTTGGTAATAGGAACATTTATGACTTAGAAGACTATGTGCCCCCTGCTCTGGCAGAGGGGTTGGACTAGATGATTTCCAGAGGTCCCTGCCAACCCTATGATTCTGTATAAGTGCCTGAGCTTTGAATGTTTCCATTGTTTACTACTACGGAGATCACAAGGATTGTACAACACTTCATTTTTGCCTTCTAATTCAGATAGTCCTGAAACAGCAAGTAATTATTTAACAAAAAAGAAAAAAGGAAGTGTTTTATCTCTTACCTAAATATAGGTGGTAAGCTGCATTAGGTTTATTCTGATGCTGAAGTACAACAGAGAGTGATATCAGGAATTTAATGCTTATACAGATAACACTGTTGCAGCATTTCTGGTACTGGGGAAATATTAAAATTTTACTTAATATAAAAAATGTAGTCATGTGTTAGGCTTGTATGTACTGTTCCTGTTTTTCAGTGCTCTATAAGGAAAAGGGTATCATATTTTGTTGGAGGCCAAAACATTCAACTACCTCGGAGTTTTTCAATGTAACTTCAATTTTAATGTTGGCCATCTAGTCAGTATTGATCTTTTGAAAAAATCCAGACCCATAATATCTTTATCAGGTGCTAGCAGGTACAGATATTCTTCAAAAGCAGAGGAAGAGTATACTTCAAAATTAATCACGGATTTGTGTAATGTAGCAAAAACAATTTTTAACACTTGTGCCATCTTTTTGTTTCATAAAGTAAGTACTTTTCTAAAAGACTTTTTTTAACTGTATAGGAGATTGAGGAAACCAACTTGCAGGCACACTTTTCAAAGTGATTAAAGTTCCTGAGGTTTTTATTTGAGTATCTTTAATACTGTAGATACAAACTAGAGAACTGTGATACTTAGTTAAAGGTGTTGTTGCCTGTGGCCATTGTCTTAAAAAATTATTTTTAAATAGCTTGCTTTAACTTACGGGTAGCAATAAATATGGAAGGCTCAAGATTTTATTCATAGCAGTATTACTGAGTAATGCTGTTCTGGAAATAAGCATCATTGTGTGTGTAATTCCTCTTGGAAAACTAACTGTAAACATCAGTATTTGGAATATATTGATGTTCTGTTTGCAGCAGTTTGTCTCTGAATCTTAGTGTTTTATTTGGAAATGAAAGATACAACATGATAAATAATGATGGGGGATCAACGAGCTGTAGAAAAATTGCAGAATGTAAAATGTCTGTATTATATGGATAAATGTCTTCTACCATTAGATAGATCTGAAAGGAAGTTTAGGCTAACTGTTCTTAAGCTCTGTTATATTTTGCAGGTGAAACAGTGAGTGCTGGAGATGCACTGTGTGAAATTGAAACAGACAAAGCGGTGATTACCATGGAATCAAGTGATGATGGCATATTGGCGAAAATACTGGTAGGCATTCTGTCTTTCTGAGTAGGATGATATAACTTCTAGTCAGACTGTTTTGTAGCATATTGCCTCAAAACCTAGTTTATTTAGCTAAATTTCCTTCTGCTCAGCTTTCAAAATAATGCATTTAATTGCTGCATTTGTGTTGTACATGTACCAGACTACTGGTACATGATTCTATATATGTTTAATTGATTTTCAGTTAACCTGATTGAATTATGTTGTTTTGCACCTTATGAATTTTGTCCATGAAATATTGCAGTTTGACATATCTTACTCTGAGTTATAGAAAAACAAGTTACACCCCAACCATAAATGCAAAATGTTTTGGATGGTACTTTACCCAGGATGTATGATCTCTGTGCTAGAGTATCTTCTGCTGGCCATTGCAGATGGAACATTATATAAGATGGACTTACACAGATGACAATTCTTAGAATTTTTAATTTCATGTATTCTTAAAATTAGATTGATTAGGCTTAATATGAAGAACAAGAACTGGGATGAATGTGAACATCATTTTGGAATACTTGCCTGTATGTGCATATATAAGAATAATATCCAGTTTGTTTGGGTTCCTTGTTTGAGTTTGGCTTTAAATCCTGTTCTGTACCAAGATGGAAGAAATAACAACTGGATTACAGAGATCTGGATGAAGAACTTGGTTCTAACCCTGCATTGCTTAAGGTCTGCTTGACAGTTCTGTGCTGTTCTATACATACTGTATTCTAAAAAGACAGGACAAATTCTGTATCTTTTCCTCTTTTCTAACATTTCTGAAAAATGTTTCTTATTTCAAAATGACCTCATGTTAATTCTCATCAGAATTTAGAAGGGTGGGGCTGTAATTCTGAGACCTTCTGTTGCTGCTTCTGTGTAAAAGTAAATAAAACACTTATTAATCTCTTATTTGATGCTTAAGTATTAACAGAAACGATGTTTTTCTTGTCCATTAAATACATGTATGGGAAAGTTGTTACTAATTGTATACAAAGATAAGGAAAGGATTCTCTTTCAATATTTACCACTTTTTCTGAAGTTTTCCCCAAACATGCAAATCTGCGGAGTTCTCTTATTTATCCTGTGAAGCCCTAATCTCTCAGCTAGCCTCTAGTATTTCCAACAAAAAACCTGGTATCTTTTCTTCTTCCCTTTTAGAAATTGGGTAGATAACCATGGATAATCTTAAAGATGATTTTGCAGTGAATTTGCAATTTTGTTAAGATAAAACAAGTTAATTACAATCATAGAAAAACTAGTTGGGCAGTCAAATAGGCAGCTAAATGGAAAAACAAGGTTCTGCAGCATAATATTTCTGGGGTTTAGTGTATATACTCATATATAAAGAGTTTCTTACCACACTTAAACATCCTACCTATGAGCTAGTGTCTCCAAGAAAAGTTATAAAACACTTTGTAATGTTCAAACCATAGGATTCTGAAGAAATGTACTTAAATCACTGTGCAGCTTCGTAGCTTTTTCTCGTGGTAGACGTGTTAAAATGAATATTAGTACTGTTATTTTGTCTGAACTCTAAGAGCGTGCAATAGACACTTTGACGGTCTTGGTATGCAGTATATGAAGTTTGGTTGTTCCAGGGTTATTAATGTAGTTTGTATTCTTTCTATCAAAGAATCCTTTGTGTCTTGAAGCATTGCTTAGTAACTCGGGTTTCCAGCATCGTAGTGTTTGCCTTTCTCTGGCTCCTTACCCTTGCATACCACCTGGTTTCTTGGCCAACCAATTGCATCTACAAAGTGCTCTTGGACCTGGTGTGAAATGAACACCCTGCAGCAGGCATGGATGTTTGCCTTTACTGAAGTGCAGTCCAGCATGATTTGGTACAGAGGGGATGCACAGCTATGCAGCTACGTGGTGCCACCCTGTTGCCATGTTACTCTTATAGTGAATATAGAGGGATTTTGTCCAGTTGAGCTTTGTATTTAAATAATGTTGTAGCATCAACTGCAAGTTTTCATACTTCAACTTGTACATCAGAGTTTCAATTCCTGCATTCAAGATAAAAAGAATGTGCCATTAATGTTCACACGAAAAGTCTGGTGTAAAATTACTCCCCCTGTATTGTGTGGGAACTTGGTACCAGAAAGGACTAAATTTCAGTTCTGCAGGACAAGATTCAGTTATCCCTGATACTTCTTTCAATTTTTGTGTCATTCCTTGTATATCTTTTATATCATAAAAAAAACCCCAACCATAAATGGAAAGCCGCAAAAAATGATGAAGCAGGAATGTACTAGAGATGAAACTCCCATCTCTTTGTACAATCTTGATATAGCTTAATTGAAAATAGAAGAAATAGAAGAAATACAAGAAAGCATGTTATTAAGACTAAATGATATGTATATAGAAATTCTGCTGATTGAATGTTTGACTTTCCAGCAATACAGGAGGTAGAAAATAACTATAATGTCTTTCAGATTAAGGGAAGAGAGACAGCTGTATTGGAGTATTGTGAACAGGTTATTATGCAAACCCAATCTTTAATGGATTCTTTTAATCGCCCTTTTTTTAATCTAGAAATGGTGGTCTTAAGTATGAGAGTACAGAATAGATATACAAATAGGCTTTCATTCTAGTCTCCTGAAAAGTACAGAAGAAACCTGATGTTTTGGAAAATAATAGGGGAGTAATAAGATAAGAAAACTTCTGACTGTTTTTTTTCCTAACTCAAGTATGATCCTGAGCAGTCTTTCTGCAGTATCCTGTGGATATTTCTGTGCTGTACTGGGTGTTCAGTAGATGTTTGTGTAAGGTTTATAACATTAAGCTGTCTCAGGTTTGTGGATGGTGAGATGATTTCTTGTTGAAAAGACTGCCCTTCCAAAGTTTCACAGGTTTCAGGTGTGATGTAGTTGACGAGAAATTAGGAATGTTTGATGCATTTGAGTTACCAGCATCTGGCTGAAGTTACTCACTTCCTGAAAGAAATGAGGCAACCATTCTGTGTTCTTTGATGGCAACTACAATTCTGCTAGATCTTGACTGAGTTCAGTATGGAAAACTGAGTCAAATAAACATGGTATATGCCTAGCACTTTGGGTTTTACCTGTAAAGATAGAAGGTTCGTTAGAATAAATGAATTCAATTTCTGTAACCCTGCTTGTTTTGTTTTTTTTTTTCTTGACTGTACGATGAAAGTATGTATGGTTTAAGAAAGAGCAGGCTAACAGTAAAACAGATACACATATATTCTGTCTGATTAGGTCTTCTAGTGATCACATCTGATTCAGTGTAAAATGCAGTAAAAGTAAAAAAAAAAAGTAAAAGTAAAATGACTGAAAGTATTAGAAGGATTATTTCAGAATGGTGATTATTCTTTCAGTGGAGTTGCTTCTTAAATTAACACTAACTTTTTTTGCCTAAAGTACTTATTAGTTCACTTCGGACCAAGACCAGGTGATGACTGATTGCTTAAGAATGTGATTTAATATCCATTATTATTTTCTCATTCATGAGATAATGAGGATTGGTATGAACTGAAACTTCCACTGCAGTGTGAGCCAACATAATTTCTGCCACCTTCATCCTAGTTTAGGAAATAAACTTCTACTTTGTTATATGTGGTTTAGTGACTGAAGCACTGTATTGCAGTGGCAACAGCTCCGAGGAAACTTTATTCCTCGGTGCCCTAATCTCCAATTTTTTTATCCCTGTCATGGCTCACCTGTGCTTTGTTGGTTTTTCAGCAAAGTTAGGATCTCTTGGACTCTCCTTGGCTATGCGTACACACAGTAATAGAAGTATTGTGAAGCTACTTATTTCAGCTCTTTCTACATCTGTGATTCTGGGGTTCATTGAGATTTATGCAGAGAGGTTCTCTGGTATTGTGAATTATGAAAATGTAGAAGTGACTCAAAAATCCAGGAGATGGAAAGTTAAAGCAAAATAATAACAATTTTTCTTTGTCTATTCTAGTTCTGAGCTGCAAAGGTTGTATGTTTAAAAACATATGTTTTTAAAAAAAAAAAAAAACACATGCATACATTTTTTAAAAGTATAAACTCTTCAGTCATCCAGCCTGGAAGCTTGCACTGGAAAATAAGGAATGCTGGAGTTTTCACATATACTCTTGAAGTGATGAACATAAGAAAAAACACATTTGGCTTGCTTTGAAGAGTGAAAGTTGACAGCGTTGATGGCTTTGAATGCTCATATGATGCTGAGTTATACACAAAGCCTAACTAGCATTAAGTGTTGTGTTATGTTTCTGAACATCCCAACTGGATTTCTGCGTGTGTTATTGTAGCACCATTAAAGAACTCTTGACACCAAAATAGTGGTAAGGACTTGACACCACAGCCGTGTGGCAGTACTGCTTTGTCTATTCAGTTACCTTATGTAGACAGCTTATAAAAGGTTTCTCTGTTATATGTGTAAGCCTTTGTAAAGAAAAGAGAAGACATGCAAAAACATTCGATTTACTCTTAGTTTAGAAAGAAAAAGGTTAACTGATGCATATTAATACATTGTGGGGACTATTTTGAACCTGGGGGGACATGTCTGTTTTGCATCATCATTGGTATATGTGCTGGTTCCGGCGGGGATAGGGTTAATTTTCACAAGGAGCTGGGATGGGACACTGCTGGGGCTGGAGGGTGTTCATCTGACCCAAACTGGCCAAAGGGCTATTCTATACCATGTGCCTCCATGCCCAGTCTATAGGCAGGGAGCTGGCTGGGGGAGCGGGTGGGAATCGCTGCTTGGGAGCTGGCTGGGGCTTCCTGGGTTTGGTTGGTGACTGGTGGTACATTAATAATGCTCTGTCAGTATTATTGTTGTTGTTTTCCACTGTTCTGTTAAACTGCCTTTATCTCAATCTGCAAGTTTTGCCTTTTTCTTCTGATTCTTCACCTATCCTGCCGCTGGTGGGAGTAAGCGAAAAGATCGCATGGTTCTGTGTTGCCTTGTGTGTTTGAACCACGACAGTATGGATCAAACATCTGAGTATTATGTTGATAAACAATTTTTCTAAATACCTTGTTCGGTGCTAAGTGTGATAATGCTGTAAAATTATTATGGTGAATAACTTCAGTATTTTGTACGTTTGCAGCTTTCTTTTCTTTTTCCCAGTTTTTGTGTTTCATTGACTAGGTTAGGTAGATTGTGTTTGTACTGGCTTCGAGCTGTGTTTTATTTGGTTATGAGTAACACTGCAATTGAACATAGTTTTATAAATCTGTTTATCAATGGGCCTTCAATAGGATCTTCAATAGGATCTTAGACAAATCAGTTCAGGACTTTTGGATGTCATTCTGCCATCCCCGAGTACTTTAAAGTCATCTCAAAAATAAAATATGATCAAGTTTTGGTGGAGTCTTTAACTTTCTTCTCTAAAATGAAGCTTTTCAGAATATTAATGGAGAATAATGCATCAAAAGATCAGAGCAAGAAATACTGAACTGAGTCTTAAATAATTTTTTCATGTAATAAATACTCTTAAAGAAGTATTACACTAGAATTTACCTAATGTTCATACGGGAGTAAAAAGAAGTAAACTGGCAAAACTGTAAATGTGAGATGTTTTATCAGAACATACTGAGAACAAATTGCCTTTGCTGTTTCTTCTTAGGTCTGGTGTTGGTTGTTTTAGTGTCAGAGTTGAGTAATCCTGTGAAATCTAATACATTCTGTCAGTGAAGTGAAGTGTGCAGACAACAATCTTACCTGAATAATAACATTCTAGTATTTGCATCTGCCTATTACAGTCTTTACAGCATTCTGGTTTATTTATTAGCATTTAGGTGCCTAGAAAATGCAATTATGATATCTGATACTATGTATGACTTTATTTTGTGTGTCTGTCTCTAGACTTTTCAAATGATAGTGATGTGCGTTTTCTTGGGTAAAATGTCAGCGTTGCAGATGTATACAAGCTCTACTTGAGGCAATGTATGTACAGTATGGCTTTATGGTGGAAATGTAATGTCCATTTTCTTTGTTAGGAAATCAAATATCTTTGGGCTGGTACAGTCTAAGTTGTGTTTGGCTACTTAGGGGCTTTCTTTACATTTGGCCTGATGCCCTGAAAATGTTATTGCTTTTGAAAACCTTAGGATTTGTACTTCTGCAACCATTTCAGAGGCTGTAGGAGGCGGCCTTCATTAGGATGTTAAGTTAACATGATTGCTATACCTTTATCTGCCAAAGCATCAAAGAGATATTTTGACTTTGATATAGATATCTTTGTTTTAAAGGGAACATCTAGAATAATCTTTATCCAATCTAATTAGGTTACATTTATATTAGATTAGATTATGTTTATCTTTCTGTAAGATTTCTTGTCAGATGTTCTTTGAAACAGTGATGTACATATCACATAAGTGCTTTCACTTTCTTGGTGGACAGACTAGTTATTTAGCACCAGTTATGTTAAAGTAGACAAACTTAGAGGTGGAAGCTAGTGGAAAGCGAATGTTAGCTTTTTCAAAAAGAAGTAATGGGGCACTACTGTAGTTGTGAGATTTGTTCTTTTTTTCTTGCCTTGTCTTGGAGGTACTCAATAGTCTGTAACTTGCTTACTTTGATTTCTGAATGCTAACTTCAGATGTATGGGATTTGGGGGAATACGTTAATATTCCTCTCCTTATAATGGCAACTGTAATTCATTTCAGTCACGTGTCATCTTATCAATAGTAGGAATAAAATGGGATATCTTTTTTTGATAAAGTGTCATTAACATGCCTGAAACTCTCACAGCATAATATGTAACAATATTCTCGCTGCCTTAAATTTAGGTGGAAGAAGGAAGCAAAAATGTACGCTTGGGCTCACTAATCTGTCTGCTGGTAGAGGAAGGACAGGACTGGAAGCAAGTTGAAATACCAGCTGATGGTTGTGATCCATCTTCTCTGGCTCCACCAGCACCTGTGCTTACCTCAACACCTGCAGGTCCTTCAGTTTTAGCCCCTCCTAAACTGGACCAGGAACCTGGGAAATTGCTGTAAGTTTCTATGTTTGTTATGAAATGGAACTCTCATTTAGCTAAATGAGTAGATCTGAACCAAGAAGAATCTTTTGTCCCTTTTTACCTATTATTAAGCTGTTAGTTTAAGAGTGTTTTAGTATGTGTGAGGTGGTAAAGCTTGCCAGAATATTTTTTTGCTTGTAAGCCCAGTAAGTCAATTTAAACAACATAGTTTTATTAGAACACCTTCTATGGTGGATGTGCTTTTATTCTGACATACAATTGCTTTATGAAGAATTCTAAGCTTAGATTAGGAAGAAGTTGTCTTTATATACAATGAACACTAAAGCTTATGCATCAGATGCCTAGTTTACCTGTAATTTTTGTATTTCTTTTTTAGGATAAAAAGAATGAACAAACTAATGGCACACTCCAAAACCCTTCCACATTCTTTCACTCTTGATGTTAGAAAAAATGTCTTATTTTCATAAGAATGGAATGTGAAAAACCTAAAAGTGTGCTTTTAGGTCCTCTTTGTTAGTTTTGGCTTGATCTATTAGGGCAGCCTAAGCATCGCAAACATCTTAAAGGGAGAGTAAATTAATCACAAAGTGTTAGTGATGTAACAGTAATCTATAAATCAGTGGTTTGTGTCACAAGATGTACCTTATTCAGAGGTATCGTTCCTTATTTGGAGTGAATTGAGATAACACAAAAGCTGTAAAATTGCAGCCTATTAAGGAAAAAAATAGGAAGCTGATTTTGGTAGCATCTGCCACACAAACTATTTGGTTTTGATTGTTTTGAGGTTTTTTTTGCTTTTCTGGTTTGAGTTCTGTTTTTTTGTGATGTGTGGTGGCTTTGTTGTTTTTTTTAAAACCTCATTACCTTTTCTATTTGGTTTGCTATGTTTACTTTTGCTATCAGCATTTAGGCTCTTCTCATGCAAATGAAAGACAACTAATTGAGATCTTTGCCTGAACTTCGAGGAAAGAATCCTTGAAAAGATTAAGTCTTGCATTTTAGTACTACAGAAGGTCAGAAGTGCATCTGTTTTGCTGTAACTCCTAATTAATGATGTGTCAGCATCTTTGGGATCAAATGATCATTTATGACATGGGTTTTTTTGGTAAGGGTTTATGGACAGTTCTTACTGGAGATTTTGTGGAAAGACTTGAAACCAAGTATTTATTCTGTTATGAAAGTGATGCTGCTTTTGTATCTAAGAATTCTGAAACCTCTACACGTTTTTAGTTCCCTTTTTTTCAGGAAGCAAATCATGCTAAGGTGCACTGGGTACTCTGTCGCTATTTACTGGGCTTTGTAATTGATAACTGTTTCTGGGCAGAAATTTTACTATTGAGCACACTCCATCTAGGCCAAGATGGCAGATACAGCTTTACTAGTATTGCAGTATATCTTAGGTATATGGCGATTAAAATCTTTGAGTATGGGAGGGCTTAATAGTTAGTCTTTTAAAGCAGACACTGAATTATGCAACTACATCTGCATGGCTTGTGCTTTCCCAAAAAGTAGCCATTTCATTAAATCAGTCCTATAAAATAAAATTGAAGCTAGGGCAAAGGTGATGTTATAATTAGAGCTAAGCTGCATTAATGATGCAATTACAGCTAGCCAAACAAATAACAGAGATGAGCAACCCTCTTCTCTGAGCTCCTAAAACTTGTTTTTAATGTTACAGTAACAAGCTGGTCCTAAAAATAAATTTATTTGGTTTTTCACTGATGACCCTTTTCCACAAGTATGTTGCATCGCTGCTGTAAGAGGAAAGTTTGGGGATGAATTTTCCATTCTTTATTTTGATATCTGTAAGGCTGTCGTGTTTTTAAATTCAGCCTAGCATTAAAGCTGGGTGAAAGCTGCTTCAGTTTTAGGATCACACCCTTTGTACAGAAGTCTGTTTTCTTCCACAGCTGTTGCTTCTGAAATGAAGCATATATTTTGTAGTTTCTCTTGATTAAATTAAATAAGTTAATCTTGGTGTTTAAATAGTTTGTTTTTCTCCTTATTTTGGTAGGGTTCGCTTAAGTCCCGCAGCTCGCAACATTCTGGAGACGCACGGGCTAGATCCAAGCAATATTATACCTTCTGGGCCTCGAGGAATCTTCACTAAAGAGTATGTAAATATTTCAGTAAAGCTACAACCTCATATTCCCTTATTTCTTCTGTTGAACCTAGAGCAATCTTCATAAACTTGTAAAGTCTATTATTTAAAAAGCCTGCTTTTTTTCCAGTGCTTAGAGGGGGCCTACAGGAAAGATGGGGAGGGACTCTTTATCAGGGAGTGTAGTGATAGGATGAGGGGTAACGGTTTTAAACTGAGAGGGTAGATTTAGATTAGATATTAGGAAGAAATTCTTTACTGTGAGGGTGGTGAAGCACTGGAACAGGTTACCCAGGGAAGCTGTGGATGCCCCATCCCTGGAAGTGTTCAAGGACAGGCTGGATGGGGCTTGGAGCAGCCTGGTCTAGTGGGAGGTGTCCCTGCCCAGGGCAGGGGGGTTGGAACTAGATGATCTTTAAGGTCCCTTCAAACCTGAACCATGCTGTGATTCTATGAAATTTGATATTATATATGTATATTTTCTATATTTTTATATCTCATACTTGTGCATGAGTTTCAGAAACTCCTGAGTGAATCTTGCAATCTAAAAATCATCTCAATTTTTGCAACACATTTTTCAATTGACACAGTAAAAGCCACCAATGTTATTAAAGCATTTCGACTTGGCTATGGTAGGTGGGACCATCTGGTTTTTGTCATTTGCATAGTACGTAGCAGTAATTTTAAAGCATTCCCTTAGCCTCAAAATAGATAAGAACTTAACAAAAGCTTTATTTTATGTATTGTGGAGTATAATGAGCAGATGGTCTGTCTTACGACTGCCAAGTTAAAACCCTGAAGTAATTTTCGGTAGCTTTGAATATGTTAACTAGGAAAGTATTATGTCATGCAGTTGCTTTTTTTTCTGTCAAATTGTAATACTAGGGGATGATTTTCATTCAGTGAAATCTAATTTTTTTCCCTGATACAGTAGTTTGGGTAAATACTAAACACGTATTATTAAAACAAGTTTTGGCTAACATATTAATTTGAGAAAACAAGTAACAACTTTAATAATGACAAACTTACATCCTGAACTCAGTCATTTCTTTATATTATTTTTATTTTTAGTATCATTTCCTGAAGAATGTATTGAAGCTAAAAATAATTTGAAGCAACTCCCCAATCAGTAAAAGGCATTATATACAGCATACAGAGTTTTCAGTTTGTGATTCTGGAGTGCTACTTTGTTAGAAAGAACTAAGAATGCTTAATTTTGTTCTGAGATTTTGTACTTTCTACAAAAAATTACCAACACAAAGCATTGACTCTTACTCAAGAATAGAGGAGATCTATGACTGATACAGGTCTTAACAGCACCTATACTACCAACTTGTTACAACTGCAAAACAGAAATTTTCCTGTAGTTTATTTCCCTTACAATTGTCAGTGATGATGTCTTCTGTTTAGCCTCAGAGGTGCTAATCTTTAGTGTGTTGCTTCATAAATGCAGTGCACCTAGGGTGGATGTAATATTATAGCTTAAAGATGGTGTATGTAAGTATGACTTACCTCTGTCATACTGTGCCCACTAGAGGGAAGTTTTATGATGATAACTATCAGTATAAAGACCCTGGGAGAATGCCTGTAGAGTAGACAAGGTTCAGTCACACCTGAGACTGTTAGATATTACTCAATTTTTAGCTTTGTTTCTTTAGTGGGGTGCTATCTTTCAAATTGCCCATGAAGTATGGACTTGTATACTATTTACACATTTGTGCATATTTGTCTGAAAGATGCAGAGAATTGAATGATAAATGTACTCCTTGAATTTCGGTGAGCACTAATTAATTACATTAAATTGAAATGATTACAAATATAACGAATCAGCTTTTATTTGAGACCCTTTAGCCCAAGTCAGCGTACTCTGACATCTTATTTAGAAGACTTGCTAGGGCAATTCACAAATTACCTTGTACATTCACAATTAGTGATGATGAATGTTATGCTTCACTAGAACAAATGATTTCTGTTACTACATATTCAGGTCCTTTTATTCACAGAAGTTAATGAGAATTTACTACAGAGATACCGTGAGACACAAAATTCATATTAGTTAATAATAATCACCTGCTTAATGTTTGGTTTGGCAACAAATTTAAATGCACAGAAGTACCTAATTAATTAAAATAAGTGATGGAATAGTAGTACTTCAGGATTTTTTGAAATAGTTTCTTTGTTGTCAGTGTTTCACTGTGTTGAATTACCAGGGATGCTCTCAAACTTCTGCAAGAGAAGCACAAGGGCAAACCCAGTGAATTGAAACCTGTGGTTTCTCCAGCTCTTCCCCAGCCTACTGCAGTGCCTTCTGCTTTGCAAGCAACAGCTGTGACTTCTGCTTATCCAAGGCCAGCTGTTCCACCAGTTTCCACACCAGGACAACCTGCTGCACCGGTAAGATGTCTGTTAAGTCATCAACATTGCTGCAGTTAAGTATTGCCATGGCTACTTAAGTAGCTATATGAGATTTCCAGAACTATAGAGACAAGAAAACAAAAAAGTCCAGGTATGTGCAATTTTTAATATGTTTTGGTCATTCTAAAGCAATGTAACTCCAACTGCAGAGTTCCTGAAATTACGGTCTGTGCACTACTTTGTGTAACTTGCAAATTGAAGCCATGAAAAAGCTTTTGTTGCAGTCCTTGGAAAGGGGAAAGCTGGAGAGGCAGCAGTTTTATTTCAGACCCCAAATAAGAAGATGCTGCTAGTTTGGAAATCAACAATGCACCCTTTCCTTCAGTCCCTGCAGGATCAGTATGTCAGTATGTATTTCCAAGCTAGGAGAACCTTGAATCATTAATTATTGTTACTGTACTTCATTTGTTTGCCTTTCTGCAATATAAGTATATGTAAATATCCATTGATGAGTTGAGGAAACGAGGAAGGAAAGAGCTTAGTGGTTGCTTTGAAGAGTAATTTTGCAAACTCTAGTGCCTAAATACAGTTTCTATGTTAAATTGGAATGTTAGAAATACCAGAAATTATTTTTTAAAGAATTAATGCTCATTAGTAGAAATTGAAAAGCTTCTGTGATAAATGGAGGAGGGGGGAACTTTCTGGCTCTAGAACTAAATTTGAAATATCTTTACAGGCTGAAGTTTACAAAGTAGCTACAATTCGTAAAATTCAGAAAATGCTGCTTTTTTTTTTCATGCCACAAAGAACCAAACAGCACAGAAAGCTCAAAACTTAGATATTTTTCTATTACAGAAAAAAATGCTTCTATGAATGCACCAGAACATACGTATTGCAGTTTTTTTGTGTGTATACTGCTGAGTATTACCTACTCAGTATGTAGTATACATGCTATAGATGAGGTATACAAAATAATGTTTTACAGAATCACTTATTTTCTTATTTTCTGTAGTTACTGGTATTTCAAGAGATTCCTTGAAAGTTGACTTGCTTCTGTGAAGAATTTGGGAAAACCTCTGCATTGAAGGATTACTGAATATGTCTGGAAGGGGAGAGCAGAATTAACAAAAAAGATATGCAGTAAAGCATGTCTTAAGCGACCACTTGGGGAACTGCATATGCAGTAGCTTACTGAGGAAATATTCTATTATCACTTAAATGGAACAAAGCATATTCTGAGCAATATGCCAGGTCTGGCAGATTGAACAGTGCTTATATACTCTCGCTGAGAATGAATGCCTGCATATTTGGAAACACTTTTTTTTTTTTTTTTTTAGCAGCCTGATAGAATAGTAGGATTAATTCTGTAGTGTAAAATGAAACTGTCTTTATTCTATAAAACCTGTTGCGTTGATCCAAGTTAAGTGGAATAGACTAGAACCCTCAATGGATCTTAATCATATTAATTTCAGTAGTTGGAATGTATCACTTTTTGATATCGGGGGATATTTAAAGTGAGCAGGAGTCACTGAAGTTAACAAGTCAATGATGGAGTCCTGTTGCAAAGGGAAAGAATATTTTCCCTCTTGATATTTAATATGCAGCATATGATTTCTTTCAGGGTGCGTTCACAGAAATCCCAGCTAGCAACATCCGAAGAGTTATTGCTAAGAGATTAACAGAGTCTAAAGCTACTATACCTCATGCATATGCTGTTGCTGACTGTGACATTGATGCTATTTTGAGATTAAGAAAAGAATTGGCCAAAGGTTAGTGATTAAACTGAATTACTATACATGTGTTACTGTAATGTGTAATTAACATGTGTAATTTGTCTTGTTTACATATCTTGCCCAGGAGGTGTAAATTTTTGTGGAGGTAGAACATTGTGCATTTAAATAATCCTTTTCGGCATTCTGTGTTGGACTCAAGCTGTAGTTCCCTGTGATTATTAAAATGGACAATTTACCAAGATACAGAAAGACAGAGGTGTTACTTGGCAACTAACACAATGCTCTGTAGACAACTGCAGTTTAATACAGGACTATGCTTTCTGTCTCCTTCCGTCCAGATGTGGCAATGTTTAGTTTCTTGATGGTTAAAATCTCAAATTATTCATGTGAAAGATAACAGGGGAAACTTCAAATTAAAATAGTCATGCTCTGTCCTTCTAGGTGTAATGTTAAAATTTAGTTTTGCTGGTCTCTTTGTTAAATTTACTGGAAAAGGAAAGCTAACTCAGCCTCTCAAATTCTATGTGAGAGCGGCTTTAGCCGTGGTGAGGAAAGAAAGTGAGTTTTTAGCATGTGCCAGCCAATGTCTTTTGAAGGCAAACTAATGGTATTAATGTGAAGTAGGTGGGCTTATTTCTTTCACTGATATATATATATACTTAAAGCTGTGTTAAGCTGTTGAAATAGAAATCTGTCCCACAGAAAACTGGATAATTTTAAAATATACATTAAGAATTGGATTAAAAACTATAAATCTCTCTGTATGTGTGTAAATCCCAATTTTCATTTCACTGTGTCATACTTAAACAGAAATGTTTATGTATTAGATTTAAGAAATTGTCCCTTTTTGTCTCAACTGTTCACTGAAGTGACTTATTTAGAAAACATTCTTCAAGTTTAAGGTCATAATCAAAGATTCCTTTGTTCTTGCTAAAACTTTTTTTATTTTTGCTAAAATCAGCTGAGTATACTGTGCAAATAGGATGTTTTAATAGTTTCAAAATTAACTATGCGGACTAGAATCTTCTTTCCTAAATCTCAGTTCAACGAAATGTATATGACATACATTTTAAAAAGAGGATTTTTTCAATAGAGCATTCTTCATGCAGATACTTCATTTTCATGCACAATATCACAAAAGTATTGTTTTGTGTCTTACTTTCTTTTGTCTTTTTGTTGAAGGACTTCTACTTAGTTGGGTAAAAAGCCTGAATGAAAATTTTCATTATATAGACATCATAATCTTCTTAATTTAAATTAATATTATTATATTTAGAAATATTTGATCAATGTACGGATTTAATGTTGCCTACAAGAAGTGGCTCCGATTTCATAGTCTGTGAAACCAAAAACCTGTGGAAGCTCTTTAGGAAGTCACTTGTATTAGGTCAGTTCTTGCCTTAGTTACTAGCATTTTTATTTTTATTTTATTTTCTTCTAATTTATTTTCTCTCGTCTGTTTTTATTAAATTTGGTAGCTGGTTTAATATTTTGTAAAGAGGACTCCAACAGAATACAATCTGTTTATAAATACTAGTGTCAGAAATATGCAAACATGTGTTTTCGTAAAGTTTTGACATCTGTAAATTAATTTGATCAAGCCAGATTTACTTTTGAGTAGGTTAGACTTTTATTAATCTAGGGCATCTTGCTTAAGTTAGAGGACCTTCGAAAAATTTTCTTTTGACTCAAAGATATTTAAGCTTGAGGAAAAATTTTCCTTTTGTAATGTTTCTTTTTTCCATCACACTTATAAGGCTGTTTTCCATTAAATGCACATCTTGAACAAGAATTTAAAAGGACTGTCATGAGGTAAGATCAGAGAGAGAATTTTGAGTAGTTGCACTGTAAGACTGTTTTTCTCAACAAGGTCATATTTCTATTACCAATCCAGTAAGATGTGGGGAAAAAAAAAAAAAAATGAATTCCCTTTATTTTCAGTCGCAACTTACATCGTCACTTATCTCCTAAGGTACTTGCAGAGGTTATCAGGTTTTGGGAGATATTTTCTTCACAGAAATGCTGGATTAAACAGTTGAAAACGTGTGCTGCTTGTGCCTCTACAGTATCTTCATTCTTTCTGATGCCAAATCTTGAATTCTTTTAAGCTATTCTAATCCACCTGACACATTTTGACATCAGACCTGTAAAACGGTTATTCAAGTGCAATTGAGGTGATGCTGCAAAGTAGGAAGCAGTAGGTGAGGGGAAGGGAGACAGGCCTAGGTATGGGCAATGTCTGCCTTCAATTTCCTGCTTGTCTGTAGAGCTCTAAATTCTAATACATTGAAAAACGAGGTTTGGATGCAGCAGTCCAGGAAGAGTAGCCTTCTCCGGAAATACATCTGGTTTTAAGGCAGAACTTGGTAAATTAGTCAAGATCATGTAGTATGATTGACCACAATATCTGTAAGTGATTCTTCTGGTCTTTATTTTCTATAAAATATGGAATATTCTTCACAAAGGATATCTATTTCTAGTGTCCCAGTCCAGAGGCTTTATTTAATAGTCAGTATCTTATCTCTGCCTAAAATGACATGACATCTGTTGGGAATCAGTTGAGATCAGATGATGTCTGCTTTATCAGTTGCAGACAAACTAATAAGTCATAGCTTTTAAATTTAATTTACATTCTTTTAAAGGAGAGATCCCTTTTCATATCAGTTTTGGAAAAAAAAGATTGCTTTTTCTTTTGAGAGGCTTAGCTAATTAAGCTGGTAAAAGAATCATTTATTTGTTTACAAAACTTGGGTTTTCAATACCTACAAAGTTTGAATACTGTTACAGGCATGCATATTAATCTCTGCCACTTTATAAATTTAGCTTTAATTCATTCCATTTTATGAAATCTCATTTTCCACACTATTGAGGCTGCATAAGCAAGTAGTGAAGCTCTGTTTGCTGAAGAAGACGTGCACACATAGCCTGGTACTAGCTCTGTTACTTGGATAAAAAATTCTGAAGGCCCATTATTTTATAATGAGAAGAAATGCGTGTGTTTGGGGGTTTTTTTCTGCTATATCTTTTTTTTTTTTTAAGACCAAAGTTTATTTCTAAGACTAAAAATACTCACACAGCTCTCTACACAGAGGAAGGCACATAAACAATATCACATGTATTCTTTTTGGTGGTGTTGAATTAGTCCTTTTTTCTGGTACCATTTAAATAGTTTGTTCTCAATAGTTCAGCTTTTATGTGTGTATTCTTATTATTACACAGAGTAGTAGAAATGGAGTTAATACTGTGTGCTCTTTTAGACATTACCAAAATAATGAAAAGTGAATGTTTATGTTTTTAAGGCAGTGACATGTGACACTTCAGGTTTTGGCCTAAAGCTTCATCATTGCTATCAAGGTTTGAAAGCTTGTAGGTTCAGCTTCAAATAATAGTTTTCTGAAGCCGTGTGAACTCTGCATTCGGTATAGCAGAGCAGGATAGTTTTAATTTACACTTATTGCTGTACTGATTGAGAAAGTGAATGCTTTCTTTTCCTTTTTTGAGGCATTTAGAGCAGAAAGTGAAAGCTGGGGCTACCTATTGCTGACATCGCTGTGACTGTATTTAATCTGCACTAATTAGGACCAGTTCTGAGGTTTAAAAGAAGTTTGTGAGACCTAGAGACTTCTTACAGAATCAGGCCACAAATATCTTCACACTTGTACAAGCCAGTTAGAGGCATCTGAGCATTAGCCTTGAAAACTGACTCCAAATCACAAGGATCATTAGGCTGAAAAAAGAGAAACACTTTTCGATGTTTCTTAATCATCAGTTACAGCACGTTCACTCAACTTGAGTCCTGACTTTTTACTGAACAGTTTTTTCAGAGGCTACATGTAATAGTAAAACCAAGGAGCACCATTTGGAATTCTAAACTACTTTCACCATTTATGTTGGTTTTGAGACATTAGTTATCATCAGTCAGTTATTACTTTCAAAGCAAAATATGGTTAATGACTTTGAAAAGTTGTGAAAGAGTAAAAGGACCTCTTTCAGTTTTCTATGTAGGAAGTAGGGCTATGTTTAACAAAACTTTTGAAAGGATGAATAACCTAATCCAAGCTGACAAGGAAGAGAGCCTGAAAGATTGATGGGGAAGGAAATAAGAGTTGTTACAGTGTATTGAAGGCTGCATTTCTGGAAAACAGAATGAGGAGGAAATGAGACTAAAAAAAGAAGATATTTCAGCTTGGAGGGCTTTCAATGTAAGTAGTTCTGGAGTTGGGAGATTGAATTTGATGGATCCCACAGTCAGTTTTTGAGGTCTGTTCTAGAGAGTGGTCCCCCTGAAGTGTGGTTCTGTCAAATTGCAGTAGCTAAGCAATGTCTTAGAGAAACCTTATATGACAGCCTGGAAAAAAATGTATATCATGTATATTTAAAACTTGATTTTTTTTTAATGTTTAGTTTGTTCTTTTGTACATAAGTGAAAACAGTATTTTTGTCAATATAATTTGTAAAAATAAAACTTGCTTTTCATTTGAAGCTTCACTGGTAATTGAAATGAATTAAAGCAAATCTTAAAGAAAACATGTTGGTTTCAGAGAAATGATGAGTCCAAATAGTGTTTCAGGTGATTTTTTTTTTTTAGTATCTTGCAACTTGATATGTATTTGAGCATCCTAGAGGTAGCAAGACTCAGTTTGGATTGATGCCAAATAAGAGAAGAAAGGGATCAGTAGTAAAACAGTTGGACAGTTGGTGATTTTGTTAATAGATATCCTGATATCACATCCTTTTTTAGTTTTTGAAAGGTCTGGGTATAGAACTTTGGAAAATGGATGGGTGTGAATCTTTCAGTGATAAAGCACTTGTACAAACGCACAGGGAGGTAAGAGTTGACATTTCTTGGTATCCCCGGGGAGATACACAATTTTGTGTGCCCCTTTATTCTTAGGTACAAAGTACTCATGGAACAATGTGCATCAGATAACTTCTCTGTAATAAATAATTTGGTAGAGAGCAAAATATGGTTTCCTATCACTCAGGAGACAACTGTCCATTTAAGTCAACAGTTTTACTCCAAAGTCACATAGATACTTCTGACTAGTGACACATTGGGAATTGGTAGTCTCAAAGTAATAATTTTATTACTGTAGCTTAGAGTGATGATTAACAATTAGTTGTCCGTCAAGCAAATTATGACAGTCTTTCAGTAATTTGACAAACACATTCTTGGTGCTGTTTACCTGTCTTTATTTATGCTTCTAAGGGTTTTTTTGTGTGTTTATTGGAGTTTTTCTAGCATGATGGAGAATAACAGTAGAACAAGTCTTAAAAGATATCTTTAGCCTTTATGATTTGGGGGAAAGAGGGTCTTGGTTCTTTGTTTTCTGAAAAAAATTATATTGTAATTGCCCTAGACAGAGTACCTAGGTCTTCAGAAGCTTTCTTGGTCCCATCTGTAAATGTTTTGTATGATGACCAAAAAATGTCTTGTCTCATCTTCAGGGAAAGGCAGGCACATCAGCAATCCAATACTCACTGTATATTATGTCAGATAGAGCTGTAGATAGCTGGGGTTCTTGTTGTTGCTCCACTCCCCCCATCCCCTCCGGAATGATACTGTAGCTTTTATATGTGGCAGCTCTTCCAGCTCTAGGTGCTAGTGCTCAACAGTAGAAGGACTTTTAATTTCCTGAAAGCTTTGCCTCTGGGCAAGGTTAAAAAACAGCTTTGTTGTTAAACACCGTACCAAGTTAAATTTCTTTACATGAATGGGTTATCACATGGACGTGTAGAAAGGGGTTGTCAGGATTAACCTAATGACATTAGCCTTGAAAGGTTCTGTATACAGAGGCTCCAGCTAGGTTTTAACAAAAAATAAGTGTTCATGTGATAATATGCCTGTCTGACAAAGAAGTTAATAGTCTTTATTCTCTCCTTGACCCATGTTTTTGTTGATATAACAGAAAATCTGCTTGCAACCAGGTATTTTTAGCAATTTAGACTGTTTTGTTTTTCCTAGGGGTATCACAATATAGGGATGTTCTGATGTGGCATTATAGCACATAAGTCCTCCAGGATATTAGAGTATTTCAGTGTCATTTGCACTTCCCAAGGCTTTACCCTGAGTGAATTTTCTCTCAGCTTAGTGTCACAGAGCTGTACACATAGGAACTGGCATGCTGACATTGAAGGGCTACTGTTATGTACTGGTGACTAGCCCATGAATATCACAGCATCACAGAATGGTAGGGTTGGAAGGGATCTCTGGAGTTAATCTAGTCCAACGTCCTGCCAGAGCAGGGACACCTTAGAGTGGGTTGCACAGGAACGCCTCCAGGCGGGTTTGGGATGTCTCCAGAGACGGAGACTCCCCCACCTCCCTGGGCAGCCTGGGCCAGGGCTCTGCCACCCTCAAGGGAAAGAAGTTCCTCCTCATGTTTAGGTGGAACTTCCCATGGTCAAGTTTGTGCCCATTACCTCTTGTCCTGTCACTGGGCACCACCGAAAAGAGCCTGGCCCCATCCTCCTGACACCCACCCTTCAAGTATTTGTGTTGATAAGGTTGTCTGAAGAGTCCCAAATCCCTCAGCCTTTCTTCATAAGAGAGGTGTTCCAGTCCCCTCATCATCTTTGTAGCCCTTTGCTGCACCNTAGTTATGTACCTATGCACCTCACTGTCCATTCATCTAACTCACACTTCTTAAGCTTCCCTATGAGGATGCTGTGGGAGACCGTGTCAAACGCCTTGCTGAAGTCAAGGTAGACCACATCTACCGCTCTCCCCGCATCCATCCATCCAGTCACACCATCATAGAAGGTGATCAAATTCATGTTTATCAATTTGTGAGGTCCTAAATTGAATTAGGCTGACTGGTATATTCAGATTTTCTAGATGATGATACAGGAGCTGCTTCTCTTTTCACTGGAGTATTGAATGGATACTTTTAAATGCAAGAGTACCCAGGTCGTTTTTCTACCTAATTTTTTTAATGGTATCTTATTCACAAGTTAATGTCAAAGACAATTAATGATGTTGATATTGTCTTTAAACAGTAGCAAATCACAAGAAATTAAGTAAAAAATTGTCTTAGGAATGCTCAATTAAAACATTTCACGCCTGTCCTGCTGCTTTGGATTCTTAATGAATATTTTTTAAAAAGGTAGATGTGGGAAAGAGCCCTGTGTCTTTGCATAAAATTGAATTGCAGAGATGATCCCGGTAGATTTTTTTCTGATGGAAATGATGGTGATTTCTACTACATGATGAGATGTAATGTGGAAGTCTTATGCAGTGTTCCTTACTCTAAGCTTCTTTGTTTTGGGGCTAAAATATAGCAATTATCTGTACTGTAAACTTCAATGATTGAGGGTAAAATATTTTCAGACATGCTTCATTTACCTGCACTCATACTTTCACTGTATTCCTGTCCCCCTTGTGAATAGTGACATTTTTGCCAAGGGTTAGGAGTGTAGTATATAAATCAAAATATAAAATAACAAAATATATTTGATGACCCAGATATGGGTTTTTCTGATGTGAAATTCTGTCAATGCATCACAGTACTTGCAAATTCCATTGTATTACATTAGAATTCTGGCTCTCTTCATATACAGAGATAGCTAATCATGGCAAATGTTGCAGGTCAGTTATGTGGTAAGTAGATACTTGGTTCATTCCTACAATTTTATGATCACTTAAGAAGACTTCACTTATTATAATTGTCTAAAAATAAGTCTCCCTTTACAAAAGCATTTCTAAAGGTATGTGTGTTACATGCCATAAACTGGACTTATCACAGCAGTCAGATCTTAGCAGGCAGGTCTTAGAGTCATAGAATTGCCTGGGTTGGAAGGACCTTTCAGATGATCTAGTCCAACCATCAGCCTAACTGACAAAAACTAATATAAACTAGATCTCTAAGCACTATGTCTACCTGTCTTTTAATTACCTCCAGGGAGGGTGCCTCAAGCGCTTCCCTGGGCAGCCTGTTCCAATGCTTAATAACCCTTTCAGTATAAAAGTTTTTCCTAACATCCAGTTTAAACCTCCCCTGGCGCAACTTGAGGCTGTTTCCTCTTGTCCTATCACTGTCACCTGGGAGAAGTGACTGACCCTCATTTTTCTACAGCCTCCTTTCAGGGAGTTGTAGAGAGTGATANAGGCCCTCTAACCTGTTTTTAACCCATTGTAGAGTACTCCTATACTGCAGCCATGGGCAGCCAGTTGCTCCAGGAGGATCGTAATAGAGTCATGTAGCTTTTTTATTGTGAGAATGATTCATTTAATGTTGTGTAAACATAATGCATCTTCAGGATAATCTTCCAGTAACTGTGCTGTATTCTGCACTGTATCTATAGTCTTCTGCTGCCAGTCCTGATTTTAGTTAGTACTTTTGGTCTTCTAGAACTTGGGGAAAAAAAATAACGCAGAGCAAATATAGCCTCGATCTCCCAAGCTTTTGGGGAAAGGAAGCAAATGTACCAAGTGTCATGCAGTATTTCTTAGGCTCACATTGGAAAAAATCCAGTCCTCTCAAGATTGTTTTATCTGCTTCTGGATAATGCTGCCTCTTTTTGTTGGTTTTGTTTGGTTGCTTTTAATTTAACAACTTTGTCACTCTCATATTATTCTGTAGCCTGCTTTAGAATATATTGTTAACTCATTTTAAGGATCGACAGATGCCTTCACCTTGCTAATTCTTACATTACAAGGCCCCAATGATCACTGGAGAATAATGTATTTCTGATTTATAGCTGAATAAAAGCTGACCTCTGCAATTATTCCTGTTAATTCATCACGCTACATAAAGAATAGTAGTCTCCAGTATTGTCTCTGTATATTTAGATCCAATAGATTTCTACATAGACAGTAAATATGTAAAGCATAAAACACATATAGGCTGCTAGTTATAAGAATGAGGAGTAATATTCAAGTTTGCAGCTTTTTTGACCTTCTAGTAACAGCTAGCAAAAATGTCTCTGGTCAGGAGACTTTTCCTTGATGATACTACTTTCGTTTCAACAGGCAGAAAAGTTTTCTTGCATTTATCATGTGGTTTGAAGATGAGATACATTTTGGCAAAATATCAAAGAAGCAAATCTACTGCATCACTGGAATCTTGTCATCACACAAATGCTGATAAACAAATCATATGAACAGTGACTGTCTTTTTTTTTCTTTTTGCAGATGACATTAAAGTATCTGTAAATGACTTTATTATAAAGGCAACTGCAGTTACTCTGAAGGTAAGTAAATAATTGTCTTTAAAAAAAAAAGTTTTATAGTAAACTCCCAAGGAGACAAGAGAAGTATTTTGCGAGCCTGTATGGAGCTATGAATGCAATAATAGCAAAGCCTGTAATTCTTTATCTCTTATTGTCAAGTTTTTTAATGCTCTACAGGTAAAATTCTCTGCTCTGTCTATGCTGTGGACTGTGAAAGTGAGAACTTCTTAGATCCACTTACTATAGTTATCATCTGCAGATAATGGTAGATGCTTTGTCAGCATCCTGAAGCAATTGGCAAGACAAGTCTTCTATTCTTTGCTATTGCATCTTATTTTCTCTTACAATTATAAACAAATATTTATCCAAGTCTTATACCAATCTTCTGTATTACCTCAGATGTATTCTGATGGCATATTCAGTGACCTCTGCTTTGAAGTAAAAATTCTTCAGGCAACCAAACTTTGCTCATTGCTAAGAATTGTGATTGTTCCCTTCGTTAATGTGAAAGTTAAACGATTGCAAAACATCCCAAAGTCAAGACCTTAAATTTCATTAGGACCTACACATTCCTTGCCAAACTACAGAGGCTTCACAGTCTCCCTAAGCAATTTGTGTGTTCTCAGGGTAGAACTGGATACATTGCCTTCCAATTTGTGTTGATTGTTCTGCTTGGAAAACACTCCCAGTGCCACTTAATTTTTTGAAACTGAAAGGTTTCAGAGATCCTTCTTTAGGAGAACTCTTCCACTCTTAGTTCAGAGTGTTTCAGATATAATCACTTGGAATACATAACGTTAAATTAATCTTGTTTACAAAGTTCTGAAAAGCAAGAACTGTGATGATTTCACTTAGATGTGGAGTGGTTTTGGTTTAAACTCAGTTTGCACTTAATTTTAGAATAAGGTGGGAATTCTGACCAGCCTCAAGGCCAGTATTTTTAAGGTTTGAGAGGAAATACTGTCTTTTAACGATCACTAACAGCTGGAAAAGATCTCTGTCATGTAGAAAGATAATTAAGGAGGACACGTGCTTGATCCTGAAACTATCCTATTGAGATTTCCCTTGTCATCAAGGCAATCTATTCATGTGACAATGAAAGAATGCACATTTTGAAGTAGTTTGCTATTGCCATGGATTTATTACGTATACCTTCTTGATTGCACAGTGATCACACCTTCTAGCTGTAAATGTCTAGAAAAGCTAAACTTTTCTGATACCATTTCATCGTTTGAGCAGCGGGGTGTAAAAGCTACAGACAGACAAGATGAAGCAGAACAATGATCCATACTAGTTGCATTACCTCACAACAATAAAAATAATCAGAAATTGAATGACAGCCATTTTTCTGATTTGCCAAAGTTATTTTATCTGTTCAAAAGCTGAAGCAGGAAGTTACATATAAGTTGGGGAACTATTCCCATGGATATATGGAATTAAGAGAGAACACTACACTGGAATGGACTGGAGATATTTCTACCCATACATGATCTAAATATTAATGTATAATTGCAAGAAACAGAAGGAATATGCTAGCTATGCGTTTGTTAGATGTGAACACAGCAGGTGTGGTGGCCTAATGAGATCTTACACAAGGAAATAGTGACATCCAAAAATTACTGCGAACTGTTAGCTGTGAGCATGGATTGACAAATCTCTGCACCAGGGAGCAGGTGAAAGGAACAGGAGACACAGAAGAATGAAAGATTAGGTTTTGTGATTTTCTACTCTACGCAAAAAGACCAGATGAGAAAAATAATGGGATGCAATCCTAGTTTACAATTCATCTATATGTGAAAGGATGACTTGAATACAAGCATTCAATATACTTTTAGTACTTCTGCTTATATAATAAAAGTTGTTTCTTGTTGTTTGTTGGATTTAAGTAGCTTCTTGTACATTTAACTGTTAGGCTGCTTTATGGTGCTTTGAAGGACCATACCTACGGATTATGCATGTTGTTTGTTGACAGAATTTAAAACAAGATTTCCTTATCTGCCATCACAAAACGACCTAACCAATGAATTAAATAAACCTGATTTCTCTTTCTGATAGACAAATAAAAATACTTAATCTGTTATTAGATTTGTATTGGTTTTCCTAGTATTCTCAGATGACACTTATATAATACAGAACTTGCATTTTGAACTTTGGGATTACATAGTTCTATGCTGCAAACATGAGGAAATAATCTGTAGTGCGTCGTGTTTGACTTTAAAGGAAATTCAGTAGATAAACCTAGTAAATGATAATGCATACATCTTTGGAAAATCAGTGCATCTTTGGTTATAAATGAGTTGGTGTTCCAGGTCTGATTCTGAGAAGCTGAAGTTTTTGTGCATTAGGTTCGAAGAAATTCTAACCTGGGAACCCTGGGAACTGCTGACTTGTCAGCCTTCTCTCTGTGCTTGGGAACATCATGGAACAGATCCTCCTTGAAGTTATGCTAAGGCACATGGAGGACAGGGAGGTGATTTGAGACAGCCAGCATGGCTTCACCAAGGGCAAGTCCTACCTGACCAACCCAGTGGCCTTCTATGATGGAGTGACTACATCAGTGGGCAAGGGAAGAGCGATGGGTATCATCTATCTGGACTTCTATAAGGCCTTTGACATGGTCCGTCACAACATCCTTCTCTCTAAATTGGAGAGACAAGCTGTGGGATGACATGCCAAGGTCAGAGGGGCCAGGGTACTCCTGAGGGCCCTCAGCCCGTCCCTCTGGGATGGGCTGATACACTGGAGCATGAGTCTTACAGAGATGAGCCAGGGCCTCCTGAGGTAATAAAAGGCAGCAGGGAAAGACCAGTGAAATACCTCATAGGAATTAAGGGGTGTTGCCGTAAGAAGGTGACATGACCGACAGCCCAGCTGAAGTGCCTCTACACCAGTGCACGCAGCATGGGCAACAAACAGCTGAAGCTGGAAGCCAGTGTGCTGCTAGAAAGCTACAAGCTAGTTGCCATTCCTGTAACTTGGTGGGACAAATGCCATGACTGGAGCGCAGCTATTGATGGCTACAGGCTGTTTAGAAGGGACAGGTGAGGAATGAGGGGTGGAGGGGTTGCCCTCTACATCAGGAATTGGATAGAGTGTGAAGAGCTGTCCCTGAAGAATAGCCACGAGCTGGTTGAAAGGTTATGGGTAAGAATTCGAGACGGAGGCAACAAAAGGAACCTTGTGGTTGATGTCTACTCCAGGCTGNTGAGGAATGAGGGGTGGAGGCGTTGCCCTCTACATCAGGAATTGGATAGAGTGTGAAGAGCTGTCCCTGAAGAATAGCCACGAGCTGGTTGAAAGGTTATGGGTAAGAATTCGAGACGGAGGCAACAAAAGGAACCTTGTGGTTGATGTCTACTCCAGGCTGCCTGATTAAAGGCAGCCTATTGACCAGGCCTTCTTAGTCCAGCTACAGGGGGCATCGTGCTCACGGGCTCTTGTCCTGCTGGTCCCCTTCAACCACATCGACATCTGCTGGAGAAGTAGCATGGGGAGCTGTAGGCAATCCAGGAGACTCCTGGAATGCACTGAGGATAACTTTGTAAGCCAGGTAATAGACAGCCCTACCAGAGGAGATGCGATACTGGATCTGTTGGTCACCAATGCAAGTGAACTAACTGGTGACGTCAAGGTTAGAGGCAGCCTGGGCTGCAGTGATCATGCGCTGGTGGAGTTCGCAGTCCTGAGGGATATGGTTCAGGTGAAGAGTGAAGTCAGGAAATCAAACTTCCCACTCTTCAAGGAGTTAGTCAATAAAACCCCCTGGGAAACTGCCCAGCTCTGGTGAGACCCCACCTGGAGTACGGCATTCATCTCTGGAGCCCTCAGCACAGGAAGGACATGGACCTGCTGGAGCAGCTCCTGAGGAGAGCCCCAGAACTGCTCAGAGTGCTGGAGCACTTCTTCCGTAATGAAAGGCTGAGAGTTGGGGTTATTCTGCCTTGAGAAGAGAAGTGTCGGGGAAGCAGCCTTACTGCAACCTTTCAGTACTTAAAGGGGGCCTATCCTGTTGCCTTGTTACAAATCTGTGGTAGCATTTGTCTAACTATTAAAATAATAAACTAAAAAAAAAAAAAACCACCAAACCAGATTCAACCAAGTATACTAGGAAATAAGTTCATGATCAGGCTGATGTGTCAACTACTTTCTGTCTGTTTTTCAGGAAAATATGTGGAGTACTAGTTCTCAAAAGAAAACCCACCTCCGCCTGCTTCTCCCCACTTGGAAATTCAGTGGTGTGAATACATTTGCAAGTTTAAATTCAAGGCAGTTTTACTGTCTCTTCTGGACAGTGTTCGAATCATATTTTGTTATTATTTTCTTTCTGAACAATGCAAGACAAATGCTCTTCTAGTTTGAATGAAGTGACAGTGGCTGGTTTGACATTTTGTGACAAACACCTCAAGATACTGCTTATATCAGTTCTTGAACATGCTAAATTTCTTCTTCACAGTTCTTTGGATCACAAGTCCAATTATGAATTCTACTTTTTGACTTGGTCTTCCCAGAGGTTTGTGAATGTGCCAGTGGGCTCACCAGATGATAGCTCATTAGAACAATTCTGGCTTTTGGGGACAAAGGGAAGGATGGAGGAGTAAGTCTGGAGGAAGGAATGAAAGCTCCCAGGCTGATATCCACAAGTGGTTGGCCTTAGTAACAACAGCCACAGTAGCAGCCATCCTTTAAAAATAAACAGTATTTCATTTCTGAAGTGATGGGAGAAATAATACTGTCTGGACTACATCAAAATTAAAATTGTTCTAATCATATTGAAGTTGATAGGAAAAACTCTTTGTCCCTACCATCTCCTTTGGATACCTTATATAGAGAGTCTTATATGTACAACACCCATTTGAAGGCACATGAAAGCTGTGTATACTGTGGGACTTTCCTGAAGTTTATTTGACTTGCAAAGACGGGTATTATACTGTTGTTGGGGGTTTTTTATTTTTCTACAACATATTTTTTTGTTTATTCTTTTAGTAGTGGAGTTAGTTTAGACAGAGATAATGTGTCTCTTCCATACTTTTTTCTTGGAATACCTTCTCCACAATGAAGACTAACTACTGATCTTGGATTGATTGGAAATAGTACTTTCACAGTTTCTGTGAGTAGTTACCTGAGACTTCACCTTATGTTGTGGGGGGTTTTTTCCCTCAAGCTGTTTCAGCTTAATATGGTAAACTCAAGAAACCTCGTTGAAGTTATCAGTGAACATTATCTCAATTTTAATTGATTACACACGCACACAAAAATCTTGCATTTTAGGAGAACCTCGTCTGAGTAACTGTCTTGTAGCTTCCTTTGTTGAGAGTCCTCCTTGAGGCACAAGTGGAAAACAACATGTTGATGTATTAGGATGTTCATTTCCAGGCTTTTTAAGTCAATATCCTGTGACTTATTTAGGGGGGGTAAACTATAACTGCTTTGTAGCTTTGCTTGCTGGGCATCTGTATGGTGGTATCGGTGACACCTGAAGGCAGTAGGCTTTTGTTAATTTTTTTCCAGCACCACCAAAAAACCTTCTGGCTGCCCTGCCATTTTCTGTTCTTGGAGCATATGTTCATGTTTTTTTGACAAAGTAAGTTTAAATAAAATAAAATAAATGCAAGCTAATCATGTACATCTATTCTTAGACCCTCACAATGATTATTTTTTTTGTTTTGCTTATGGCAGTCCTGATGGACAGATGTGACCTATTCTTTTGGGTTCATTTACAGAGAGTAATTAATTTGGTGAATGCCTGTATGTAGCTACATGTCTTAAAGGATTTTCCTTTTTCTTGATAATTGATGCACCATTATTCTTTTAGCAGCTGTGTTTTTTACTCTCTGAATCCCTCTCTCCTAGCAAATGCCAGATGTGAATGTAACCTGGGATGGAGAAGTCTGCAGGCAACTGCAGTCCATCGACATTTCTATTGCTGTGGCAACAGATCGAGGTCTCATTACACCGATCATAAAAGATGCTGCTGCCAAGGGAATAAAGGAAATTGCTGCCTCTGCAAAGGTAGGTCTTAAATGTACAGTAGGCTGAGGAATATAGTAGCTATATAGTTTTTTGTAGCAGAAAACATAGCATGACCATTACACATCAGTAATAACAAAACAAGTTTCAAAATTAATCTACAGCAGTTTCATCATTCCTTACACTTGAAAATTATTATTAATTTTACCCCTCTGTTCATTTTTAATTAATGATAATTTAGCCATCATGTTATTTAGTTGCATGCTGGCTAGACTGTTTGAAAAATAAGCCTATACAGATTTCTGCAGTTTAATATAATAGTATTTCTTTAATCCTCATGAGAAAGCTAGATAACACTAATTTCTTTAGTATTTCTGGTCTTTGGATTTGAGATTTTGTTTGCTTGGAAGGTTTTTTTCTGCCCATTCTGAGAAATTTGCTTGTAGCTGCTTGACTTACTCTATGTGCAGTTACATTATGGCACTTATTTCTGTCTGCATTTTTTCAATATGCAGTTCAGTTGAGAATGTCACCCAAAAGGTAACATTAAACTTCTCAGACTAATGAGCAGTAGTTCACGTAGACTGTGTGCCAGTTAAAGTGACTTGAATCCCTTGGGAAGATTACAAGAATGCCACCAGAGCATGCAGGGATGAAACGAGGAAAGCCAAGGCTGCCTTAGAACTAAACCTGGCAAGGGATGTCAGGGTCAACAGGAAGGGCTTCTTCAAGTA
>VXBO01002862.1:161939-272304 GCA_013400135.1 Rhinoptilus africanus
CCTGGAGGCGTTCCTGTGCCCCCTGCTCTGGGTGACCCTGCTCTGGCCGGGGGTGGGATGGGGTGATCTCCAGAGATCCCTGCCAACCCTGTGATTCTGTGATTCTGTGAATCTGAGGCAGTTGTTGCCAGCCATAGAAGTAATGTTTTGTGGCAGGCAAAGATACAATGAATGATGAAATGCACCAATACAAGCCTTTTTTGTGTCATTATTGAGTACTAATTAAAGGCCTGCTGTATCTGAGGAATGCAATGGAAGTAGTTGTTTGGGCACGAAACTGTCACAAAACCAGACACAGGCTGCATTTTGTACATTCTTGTCTTCATGAAAACAACAGAAATCGTAATAGTGTGTGTTGTCAGAGGGGAACAGACAAACAAAGTTGTAGCATAGAAAGGTGTCATGGTACAAAACATTCATAATTGGATGCTTTTAAATTTTTTTTCCAGTTGATGCTGCTTACTTCATGATGAATGTGTTGTGAAAGCAAATCCTTTCACTAACATAAAAGCCAGCCAAGGAGGAAGGTCAGCTCAGATCGTTACATTTTCTATGATTAATGCTAGAACAACAAGAAGAGCAGCATTATGTGAAGTATAGCTTGTGCTTTCATTATCATCCCCAATACCTGTGATACTGTGATGCAGTATTACAAACCTCCTTTCCTATAAATTACAGTGTCCTGCAGTTCCCATGATGGGAATGTGTGCTTGCATTATGTTTAATAGAGCTGTGACAAAGTAAGAGTTCTCCTTTCACTTCAAATGTAATGTGTGTAACATAGGTCACACTACTCACTATCAGAGTCTTTGAGTCGCATGTGTTGGTGTGGACACCTGCAATCTAATTTTGCTTTTCAACTTCTTCAGTGAATTATTGAAATAAATACGTAGCTGACATGCACATGTGGGAGGCACAAACTGATACTGCGGCTGCTTCTCTACCAGTCTCCCTGTAGTTTAGTAGGTGCTTTCTTTGTGTAGATTGCATATGTCCCCTTCTGCTGCGTGTTAATTTTAATGTCTATCCAGGTCATGTGCATCCTAATACCATATTTTCATCATTCAAATAATGCAATCGCATATCTGCATTATGCTCATATTGACCCTGTTGTGTGCAAGCTGTTCCCATGGCTATTGTCTTCTGGATCAGTAATTATTCACAGTTGAATAAAAAGCCTAAAATAAAATTCAGTGTATCCTTTTAACTTTTAAATCCATAATAAGGGGGTCAAAGTTTTGTAAAACTTGTAGCCTTGAATTATTTAGTGAGTGATTCATTAGAATGAGATTCTCTTAAACTCCTTGGTGTTTATTTCTAAGCTTAAGTCACTGCAGTTGTTAAACAACCATGGGCTTTCAGAACACTTGCTTGAAAGATGTTTAGAAATGCATGCAGGGAAGACCGTTGTTTACCATGACCATCAGAGTTATATTACAACATGAAAAGGGATTAATCCATGTCACAACTATAACTTCTAACATTATCTGTGCAGAACTTAATCTTGTAATGACTCTTTTTCCATCCACATGTAAACAAAAAGAACTCAATTTAGTCACAGTTTCCACTCACTGACTCTGGTCCTTAAAGGCAGGGGTGAGCGTTCATAGAAATTACCATTTGGTAGGTGGAATTGAGTAGTTGACAGGAAATTCACAGAGCACACATAGAAAAACCCTGGAGAGCAAAATGGGCAATTCCTGGAAAGCAATCTAGAAATCAGAAAAGGAAAAAAACCTAAATCAATTTCTAGAAAGAACATGTAAAAAAAATCCTAGAAAACTTGAAAATAGAATTCCTAAAAAGGGGGGTAGAAAATTCCTCAAAAACAGGAAATTCCTCCTGGGAAAAAGAGGGAATTCGTGGAATAATCTTCTCAAAGTTTCACAAACGTGGTGTATCGCTTTTTCATCTTATGAGAAAGTAGATTTTTTTTTTTTTAGTTTTTTTTTATTCACTTCACCAGAATTTCCCTAACATAATTAAATGATTGGGAACGATCATTAGTTTTATTATTTTTGCCAGAAGGAAAATATAAAGAGACTGTGTTGCTTTTATCAGTCTACCTAATGTCAGTCTTATTTCTCTGACTGTGCTTTTGAAAACAGTCGTTTTTTCAGCATTGTGACATTTGAAGACAATCGTCACAATGTAACATTTTCCATGCACTTTTCCACCTGTGGAATAAATATGGTACGAGCCCAAACCATTAAATGTATTCCGAATGAATAGGATAGATATCTGCCCTCCATATATTCCCACTTCAGTCTCTGCTGTCAGTTGAAGAGCTCCTTATTTTGAAACGGGTGCTACTAATGGAGAAGTCATCCTACACGCTTCCAGTCACCAACTTTTCATTGGGTATTCACAGGGTGTTAGGAATGAGCTGGTGCCTGAATAACTCTTGACCCACCAACGAGTGCCATTTCTCCTGAGGTCCACTCAGTCCTCTCCTCCTTATGTGACCACTACCGTAAGAATTATTCATTCTGATTCCCGCTGCTTCCATCTAAGGAGACCTCTGAGGCAGAAACATCCTAGGTGGGGATAAAGTTCTTTTTCTCTGTGATCTTATGTTAGAACATAGTATGAACTTCTTGGGCTGTATTTTGAACAAAACTTGTGGACAGCTTCTTTTGTTATATTTAGAAGTAGAAAAGTCTAACAAATGAAATCCAGTTACAGGAAAGGTGGTTTTTGAGATAGTTGACTGCTTAGCTGGAAGAAATACGTACTCTCAATCTGCTAGAAAGTTCTGAAGTGATACATGGCAATTTCTTTAAACAAATATGTTAAGAAGAATATTGTGAATTTCTCATCAGTATTTTGGTATATATTTTTATCATCTAAAAACACCAGGGAGAAAGGTGGTTCCATTGTGAAAACTGAAGTAAGGTTTGTAAGGTGAGAGAAATCTTCTATTGAACAGCCAACATCGTTGGGAAAATTAACTTTTGCATCATAGTCTCTTTGACAAATCACTGCAGCTACAACAACAATGTTGCTGACGTACTTCCCTAATTCCAAAAGCCGATGACTTTTAATGGCTAGATGATACTTAAAATTCCGTACTGAATTAAAAGGATATAGTCTATTACAACACTTTCTTTTTTCTCTCCTCTTCCTTTTTTTTTTTTTTTTGATTTTCCGTAGGCTCTAGCTAAGAAAGCAAGAGATGGAAAACTGTTACCAGAGGAGTACCAGGGAGGATCTTTTAGGTAAAACTCTTTAGCAGTATTTAATACATACACTACGGTTTCAGAACTATTTTATCCTCAGTTATTCTGCTGCATGTTAATGAATGTCTTTTAAAATCTTGCTCTATTTAGGATGAAACTCCATGTGATGATTCTGAGAGCCAAACCTAGGCTGAGTTTTCTGTATCAGGGGAAACGATTCTCTTGGTGCAGGTTTATATCATCTGAGCCTGGTGTGAAATTCATGGTTTTCATACTGAGACTGATCTGACTTTTATTTTTGCACCTATTTTTTCCCAGTTGTGGAAGACTGTTGGGTTTTTTTGGTTTGGTTTTATTTTTTCTTTTTTTAAAATTGCATTCTGTAGTTAAGAAACCCCATTGATAATAGGTTTTAAATAAATATTTTCGAAAGAGATTTTTGGCAGAGAGATTGAAGCAGACAGTGATGTCTAGTTTGTCTTCAATTCACTTTGCAGAGGAATGTCTCTAGAGGGGCAAACAAAAAGTTACAGCAAAGTTGTGGTGTTAACTCGCAGTTTACTTTTAACTGAAACATTAAAGACTGAGTAGATCAATTTTAAGTAGTAGCATATATGTAGTAAATATTTTTTCTATAAAGTGTACTCCAAAAAGAGATAGTGAACTCAATGATGAAAAATAAATGGCATGTGTAAAACATCAGCATAAATGTATTGACAAAGTTGCACAATTAATTTCTCAGATGACTTTTTATACTCCCCAAGTTTCTAAAACTTCTAGTGTACTGTATTTTATGACACAGTAACATCAAGCAGCATTTTTGTTAGTAACTGTAGCTTAGCTCACTTTTTGTCAATTTTTTAAAAGCTAATTCTGAATGCTTATGTTAATCTTATCTTCTAGAATAGATAATTTGTGATTAGAGTCATACTACAGCCTTAGGCAGAAATACTGCAGTAATGTACGTGCCTGGGTTGCAGCCGTCTGGAGTATGAGGTGCTCATGCTGGAGGAGTGGCCAAAAAGATCTCTAAGCCTTTCAGCAGAAAAAAATGTATGAAAATGCAGCAGTGGAGGCTTGGATGTGTTCTCAACAGAAATGGCCCCTGAGTGTGAATAAGTGCGGGCGTTTCACTGGTAACAGCTGGCGGTAACGAGAACAGCTGTGTGACGCCTGACCAGCGGGATGGTCTGCCCAGCCTTGTGGCAGACCTACGAGAGGAAGTACAAAGGTTAAGGAGCATCAGGGCATGTCAGAAAGAGATAGATAGAGTGCTGCCAAGGTCAGAAAGGCCTACCGCCGTACATGTACTGTGACGACCTCCACGAGGAAGAAAAGACGGGTTATAGTTGTAGATGACTCCCTTCTGAGGGGAACGGAGGGTTCAATATGCTGGCCAGACCCTCCTCTTAGGGAAGTCCACTGCCTCCCTGGGGCCTGGGTTGAGGACATCACTAGGAAATGTGCCCCCTCAGCAAGCTTGCAGACAACACCAAGCTGAGTGGTGTGGTTGACACGCCTGAGGGACAAGACGCCATCCAGAGGGTCCTGGACAAGCTTGAGAAGTGAGCCCATGTGAACCTCATTAGGCCAAGTGCAAGGTCCTGCTCCTGGGTCAGGGAAACCCCTGGTATCAGTACAGGCTGAGGGATGAGGGGATTGAGAGTAGCCCTGAGGAGAAGGACTTGGGTGGATGGTGGATGAAAAGCTGAACGTGAGCCAGCAATGTGCACTCGCAGCTCAGAAGACCAACTGTATCCTGGGCTGCATCCAAAGCAGCATAGCCAGCAGGGTGAGGGAGGTAATTCTGGCCCTCTGCTCAGCTCTGGTGAGACCCCACCTGGAGTACGGCATTGGCCTCTGGAGCCCTCAGCACAGGAAGGACATGGACCTGTTGGAGCAGCTCCTGAGGAGGGCCCCAGAACTGCTCAGAGTGCTGGAGCACTTCTTCCGTAAAGAAAGGCTGAGAGTTGGGGTTATTCTGTCTGAAGAAGAGAAGGCTCCTGGGAGACCTTATTGAGGTCTGTCAATACTCAAAGGGGGCCTATAAGAATGATGGGGCAGACTTTTTAGCAGGGCCTGTTGCGTTAGGACAAGGGCTAATGGTTTTAAACTAAATGAGGGTGGATTAATGCTAGATATAAGGAAGAAATTTGTTACAGTGAGGGTGGTGAGGCACTGGAACAGGTTCCCCAGAGTGCTGGTGGATGCCCCATCCCTGGAAGCATTCAGTGTCACGTTGGATGGGGCTCTGAGCAACCTGATCTAGTTGAAGATGTCCCTGCTCATTGCAGAGGTGGTTGGACAATATGATCTTTAAAGGTCCCTTCCAATTCAAAGCATTCTATGTTTCTGTACAGATTAAACTTTTTTTCTGCTCTTTGCTGTAACTATAAGAAAAAGGGGGAGATGATGGGTCAGCTTCTCTATAGACAGTCCGTCTTTAAAGAGTCCCAGTCTTACCTAATATACCACTTCCCAGTTGGTGGCACAGACAGGTTCAAGGGAGAAAGGCAGGATGTGCCTGAGTGATCTTTATATGCCCAAATCATATCACTTGGTTATCAGCATCCATTGTAACTTAAAGTCATGAGGTTCAATCTTTGAACAGGGGCAGGCAAAGTTGTGTGGTTTTTTGGAGATACTACTTTCCTGTCCTACTCTCTGCTTTTAGTGCATGCAATGCAAGGATATCTTACTGTAAATAAATGGGGCTTTTAAAATGGTGTGTTAGTTGTAATCTCAAAAATACCAAACTTTTGAGAGTCTGAATGTGCCTAACTGAAATCCATTTCAGATCTATTTTAAAGTAACAGGTTTTACCTTGGGAGAGAATTAGGTCATAGTAATCATTCAATATACGTTATTTCTTCCAGGGGATATATAAATTTTGACATTAATGGTAACTCTCCTCTCCTACATTTAGTATCTCCAATCTGGGCATGTTCGGTATCAATGACTTCACTGCAGTCATAAACCCTCCGCAGGCCTGCATCCTAGCTGTGGGCCGGGCAAGAGCAGAGCTCAAGATTGTGGAAGATGAAGAGGGGAATGAGAAACTTCAACAACATCAACTCATGACAGTGACTCTTTCAAGTGATGGTAGGGTGGTAGATGATGGGCTGGCTTCAAAGTTTTTGGAGACCTTGAAAGCCAATATAGAGAATCCAATTCGACTCGCCTTGTGTTAAACTCAGTGAAGATTGCTTGTTTTGACAACATAGCTAACTGTTACATACTTGATGTTTTTCCTGCAACGTATTCCTTATGAAATAAAATTTCTTTAATAAATCTTCCTACGTGAAAGAACCTTACTCCCACAAAGTGAATGCTCAGTGGCATTTTCACCTAATCCTTTTGTCCGCATGCTCATCTCCATCCATACAAATGGACGCTCTTACTTCAACTGATGATCGGTCCTGCTGGATACATTAGAACTTTGAAGTTGAGTAGGGAGCCATAAATATGACAAATAATCCAAGAAACAAAGTCTGAACATGTCCATTTATGTGCTGTGTTGTACAGAAAGTTGCATATTGATCACATTAAAGTATATGCAATTGCAGAGTTAGTAAGGAGGAAACTAATTTAGAATTGTTGGAACTAAATGTCATGCTTGATGTGTCTTTCATATGCAATAATTTGTGCCATAAGATGACAGAAAATAAAGAAAAAGGTGACACTGGGATTGATCATGTAATAGTCTTACGGTGATGACCTGTAGGTTTTAAATTGATTCTATTTTTTTCATCATTTTTTACTTTCTTGACTTTTCTTGTATGACTTCTCATTTTTCCAGAGTTTTTGTCCTGGATTACATCAGACCATAACAAATACTTTTTCTTCCCTCAAGTCTACTGAAAATGTTGTGTATTATTGTAATTTCTTTGAAAGCGGTGGAAATAAAGCACATAGTAGCAATGGTTGTGCAGTGAGCAGTGCCAGCTGTTCAGATGGGTCTCTCTCTTTCTGTCAGAAGTACTCAGTGCAAGCCCCTTTCAGTACCACTCAGTTTATCCTGGCAGTTTCAGATAAGGGTTAATTGGAGTAAGGTTAATCTACTTGTATGTACTCTTGAGCTATTTGTTAAATTCAAGCTTAAACTGATTACTGTTGGTACTGCTGCAAGATTAGTAAATTATTTATTAGATCACTGTACCAGTTACTTTAGTGATGAGAGTAAGGTTTTCTGCCTTTTGTGTAGGCAATATTTCAACATAGGTTCTGTGTTGTGTTGTGGAAGGGCTGTTTTTCAGCTTCGTGTTCATGGATGATCTGCCTTAACTGCTCTGATTCATACTATTTTGTTCTTGAAATTAGAGAATTGTTATTTTTTCCAAGGCTTTGAAAGAAAATATCACTTCACTTTGTATAAAGTACTGCAGCACAACTAATAAAATTTAACTAGCCAACTACCTGGTCTTAATATTTTTCTGAGTTTTCCAGAGGTTGCTTGTAAGCAGTTAAGCGTTATCATTTAAGAAGTGTCCTAGCACCTAGAATTTCCTGTGCACCAACACCTGTTTGTAGACTGTATTTTCTTTTTTCAATTTTTTTTTAAAGGGGTGTTGAATTACATGTGAATAGACACATAGTGCTCTGGTAAGTAAGTAAGATGGAAAAATATGGTTGTTCAGTGTATGTTCTTAGGTTTTTTGCTTACAATGATAATGGTTTTTCATTTTCTTTAAAGTTTCCAAGTATTAGCTGGAATTAAAAGAAGAATCCAATGAAATGCATAATGAAAGAATAGTCCTATGAAAGATAGTCCAATAAAATTAGAATAATGTTTTGATAACCCTTCCTAAGTAATTTAAATGTTCTGATCTTTTAGTCCTTGTGTACTAGGTTAAGTTTTAGAAACTTCAATTTTATGAATGTTTCCTTTTTTAATTCAGGCAAATGACAGAATTGAGCAGATTTCTCTATTGGTTTTAAGAGGCAAGGCCAGACCCTTTGAGAATGTGTCATTTAAATTGAAGTCCTAGCAATCATTTAAAAAACCATGCCAACTATATACATTTCTTGCAGAAGGAGGCGTATATCTAAGGTGAGTATGACACTGATCTCAAGATGCGAGGAAGATGGGCATTACTGCAGTAGCTTAAAGACTGTTACCACGAAAGAGAAGTTACCTTCAGTGCGTATCCTATCCGTTTCCTTTCTGACTGTAGTAATGTAGCATGAAAAATTAAACGTTCTACAGGGAACTGCATGAAGTGTGCTTTTGTCTTTTACCGCATTTTGTAAGTTACAGAAAAATTTTATCCAAAAATTTTTTCCAATAAAATGTATTAATCAGCCTAATTATCTCTGCACATAGAGCTGTTCACTGAATCATTCTTCAGCACTGACTCATCATTCAGCACTGATGGACTCCTCACCGGTGGATTTTCTTGGGATAAGTCTTGATGGTGCCACTGTTTTTGATCATTTCAGGCAATGAAAGACTTGTTTTAAAGGGAAAACTGAAATACAGAAAGGCCAGCAGAGGGCAGGCTGAGCAAGCGGGTTTTCTGATAGTCTGGCTTTCTTCTAAGTGTAAATAAGTCACCGAACTGTTTTAGTATGTAGATATTCTTAAATTTAAACTGCAGCTTGATGGTTTGATGTTTGGTTTTGAAGTGTTTCAGAAAGCACCTGACATGAATAAAGAAGGAATAGTAAACACTAACTTGCCTTGATTTGTTGGAATTGGGATCAGATGGAAACCTTGGTCTGTGTATGGCACTGCCTGTGCAACTGGATCATAGAATCATTGAATATCTCACATTGGAAGGGATTCATAAGGATCATTGAGTTCAAGTCCCTGCTTCTCACAGGACTACTTAAAACTAAATCATATAACTAAGAGCTTAGTCCAAATGCTCTTTGAACTCTGACAGGCTTGGTCCTTCCCTGGGGAGTATGTTCCAATGTCTGACCGCCCTCTCACTGAAGAACCTTTTCGTAATGTCCAGTCTGAACTTCCCCTTATGCAGCTTCATTCTATTTCCTCATGTCCTATTGCTGGTCACCAGAGAGAAGATCAGCAGCTCCCCCTTGCTGCCCCCCTTGAGGAAGTTGTGGACTACAATGAGGTCACCCCTCAGCCTTCTCTCTTTAACCGGAACAAAGTGACCACAGTTGCTCCTCTTAAGTCATACCCTCGAGACCTTTCACCATCTTGTTTGTCCTCCTCTGGACACACTCCAATAGTTTGATGTCCTTCTTGTATTGAGGCACCCAAAACTGCACACAGCACTCAAGGTTGAGCTTGCAGCAGTGCAGTGTAGAGTGGAACCATCACCTCCCTTGACCAGCTAGGTATGCTGAGCTGGATGCACCCCAGGACATGGTTGTCCCTTTCAGCTGTCAGGGCACACCGCTGAGTCATATTCAATGATGTTTTATTCCATTTGTCCCTAAAATGGTGAAGGTATAGAGAGAAGATTCTTCTAGGTCAGTATAGTAACTACATCTGTACTAGATTAAATAGATAAAAAACTGATCAGTTGAAAGGACCTTTCAGTATGTTCTTAGTTAAGCATAAGTTTTAAACTTACAACTCTTGTAATTTCTTTCTTTGTAATCATGCTGGAGTACAGCAGGAGGAAGTTCATGGTAGCCTGCTGGAGATTTTTAGAAACATGCTAACCAGTAAATGTTAAACACGTTAAATGTTGTACACGGAAACTTAGGATTTGAGTGAAGACCCATGTGTTGATAAAACTGAGGTGCAAATCATTTACTGGAGCCTTGACTGGCTACATTGCATGGTTACTGTACAAAATCTGCCTAATTTGTATCAGTGAAAAGCCATCACTGTTTGCTTGAATTCAGTTCGCACTCCTTCCCTTTGACATCAGTTTACTTAGTCTTGTAGGTATCACAGTGGATAATTATTCAAATACAATAACCACATTGTTCTTCCCTCTCTCCACAATAATTGTCTTACCTGACAAGTTAAACATTTGTGTCATTATGAGAAGTAACTAGCTGGAAAATGACAGACTTTTCTTCTTGTTCATTACCTGTACTAAGGAAAATGATTCATGCTATGTCAATGAATTACAGATTAGAGATCAAGAGATTTTCTTTCATACCTTAAAAGTTCCTCTCATGTAGACTAGACCTAGATAGGAAGGAAGGGCAGTGATGAACATTTTTATTTCTGCTCACTGTTGTATGAAGTATATACTGAATTGTTAGTGCAGCAGATCTCTCAGCTGCGGTTGCATGATTTTTGCACTGTCTATGTAACATTCATTACAACTTGCTGTTCACTTTGCAGGGATATGAGCAATCCTTGTAGGATACTCTCTGTTAACCTAGTCATCAATCAGTTCCTGTTTCAGCTGCCTAACTTAAGAAAACATGTTTCATTTTGCAACTTTGGTGCACTTTTAATTTCTTCCCTGACAAATAAATTATAAGATTAAATATCCATGGAGGCTGTTTGCTTGTGCAGATGCCTGTACTTGCTGTGTCACGTCCCAGTCTCCATTAGCAGCGTGCACTGAGTTTTCTAGGTTTTAGCAGAGCATCATGCTGTTTCCTCTTCCTTGCATGAAAAATGGGAGCTATAAGAAATCCCTTGGTTGATCAAGAAATAAACTCTTCTTACGCTCTTCAGAGGTGTGAGAGTTCTGTCTTATAGTGTAAATTTCAACCAAATATTCTGAGTGCGATACATTGCTTACTCATTTGCTCATTTTGGCAAGGATTCTAGAGCACTGTTAATATTCACTTCATAGTACAAGTAATACAAAGATTCAAATGAAGTAACTTTCATGCTTTCCCCCCATGAATATTTAGAGAGACAAGTTATGTACAGAATTATTTTGAAGTTAATTCGAAAATGAATTAGTTGTGTCTACAGAAATTTATCAGATGCTATATCATCTTGCATTTCCCTGTTGACAGCTATGGAAGAGTTACAGAATTTTCAGGCAGATTAGTAGTCCTTCATCTGTCCATTCTTATTTTGAACCTGATCTAGCTCTCATAGACTTCTGAGCAGGAGATGTCTTACTCAAGCTAATAACAAGGGATAACGATTCTGAGTGACTCCCAGCCTGGAAGAGAAGAGACATTGTGAGATGTGCTAAATTATCCTACACAGTGCTCTATATTTGTATGCTATCTGACAGGGTTCAACCACTCTGAGAGCTATAGAGGAAGGCCACCAACAGAGGGTCTAGGCCCTCCTACTGACATGAATAATACTAATAAAGAAGAAATGCGATTATTGTCTCTTTTGCACAAAATTTTGTTAATAGTTCCATTCCAATGCCTTTAGCTACAATGCAGCTGGTTTCACTGACTCGAAGCCAAAGCAGAGGGTTGCAGTTTTACCAGGACAGAACTGCTGCTGTATTAATACCTTCATTTTCAAAGAAGCCAGCTTTTCCCTACTTTGTGTTGACATGATGTCTGTGTTAATCATTAGTCTGTGACTTAGCTGTATTCTTTATTTTGGAAGGCAATCCCTGCTGGGCAGGATAGAAAAGATGACAGTGAGTCATCTTTTCTCAATTAGTCTTTTTCACCTATGGTTGAACGTCCTACTTTGTGTAGCATTATATCGATTTTATTGATTATCAAGGAATGCCTGGGGGTGTTTTAAGCCATAAAGTGTAAGCAAATGATCTCTGCCCATGCAATTATCTCAAGCAAAACTCTGAAGGAAACAATACTTCAAAACTTTAATATTCCATAACAAATTTAAGAAAGGGAATTTTACTTCTTGGACCTCCTTTTAAAGCATGTGTGCATACTTTGCATGCGTGCCTGTGCACGTGTGTATCTCTGTATGTGCTGAGATGGACTGGTAAAGAGGGCCATCTGCTATTTCAACCACACTTTTTAAAGCCTTTCAGGTTCAGGCTACAGGATGAACAGACAGACAGGCTTCTGAATGCCGCTGCTGAGAATAAAACGTTTCTGCTTAAATGTATGTCAATGTATGTGTGTCTAGGTACAACACTGGGAGAGAAACCTGCCCTGATGACATTTGAAGAAAGTAATGACAACATTGCATTTGTTGCTCAAACAAAAGTGATGAGACAGTTGAAATGATAGCAAGGACCAAATGCGCTTGGCTAAGAGATAACCTGAAGAATCTGTGAAGCAGTCCCTTATACGTACCTCATGACAGTATTGTGGGGGAATGTGGTGGTGGAAATGGTTGTCTTGTGTGAGAATAATGTGTCTAGTGCTTGTGGAGAGGTTTTAAACATTTATTTTTGTTAAAAAATAAAAAGACAATCAACTAACCAAATAAAGCCCGCAACTGTTGCAGAGTATGTTACTGAGTATGTTGAGAAATCTATGAATCCAGAAGGGGCTATTCTAGACATTACATTATATTGAGACTGATTTAGGTGAAAACTAAGCCATTATTTTCTCAGCGCTTTTCTAAACCTGAGCCTTATTTAATTTTTAAGCTGTTTGATGTGGTGATTGTCCACTTGTGGATGTGTACTATAGCCCCCTCAGTAGTGTGTGTGTGTACCACTTATATCAAAGTAACTACTCATGGATGGTAATTACGCATTTACTTTTCAGAATTGACTACATAGGTATCAATGCCACTGGAAATGCCATGTTAAAAAACAAACAAATAACTACTGCATAGCGGTATCAGTGGGCAGTGCTTGCTCCCCTGAGATAACAGGTTGCCTAACTAGTGACAGAAAGCAAGAGAGATTAGGACAGGGAAACAGTAACTCGGTGCCAAAGGAACTCTGGATTCTTCCATACCTAAAGACTGGGAGGAGCTTTGGGATTTTTTGTGTTTTTTTCAGTTTTCAGATTAATTTAACACAGAAAATTTTAGCTTTGGTTTGTTAAGTGACAATTCTTTGCCATACCAGCCACAAGTTCTAATTACAAACTCCAGAATCTCCTTTTCTGACTCTGGAAGTTTTCGGGTGTCTTATGAATAAATAATATGAATAAATGAATAAATACTATGAATAAATAATAAAATATGCATAAAGATTATTTTAGTACTGACCACCACTTGTTAAAATAAGAGGTCATTTATGTGTCAGTTGTTTAAACCATTTGAGGAATTTCTTATCTGGCAATACTTAATCAGTTTTTCCAGCAATCCCAGAAAGCCCTGGCGCACCTCACCACAAATTGATAAAAACTTACCTTATCTCTGACATCCTATAAAAAAAAGACCTTTTTAAGGATCCTGTAAGTTTGAATAGAATAATTTTTAAAATGTTTTTTATTACCATGAAAGTATATTTGGAGTTGAAAGGAAACTTTTTTGAAGTCTGAGAGGACTAAACTTTATCAGAAAGAGTTAAAATCTTTAAGAGTTTCTGACTTTCCTTAGTAACTGTTTTTTCGCTTGTATGTAAACACAATCCAGAGCTGTGAAATGAAAATACAACCAGGACTGTCCACAGAGGTGCTGAGAGACTGGAAAGATTAGGATAGCAGCTCCAACTACATCTTTAAAATCTGCCTTTGGCTTCTAGTAATACTGTGTGAAATGTCGGTGAGGACGCATATGGCCCTTTGTGCTCATGCATCTCGGGCCTCCTGGCACTGAGCCTCAGCTCTTTTGGGCAATCAAATTGTAAGAAGACAAAGAAAAGAACCATACAGCAGAAAGCTGAAGCATCTGTCAATCGTTTATCAGCAGTCCGGGCTAACTGGGGATGTCCCAGTTCACTGGAGGGTAGCAAATGTGTGATGCCCATCTACCAGAAAGGCTGGAAGGAAGATGTGGGGAACTATAGGCCTGTCCGTCTGACTTCGGTGCCTGGGAAGCTTGTGAAGCAGATCATTGTGAGTGCCATCAAACGACATGTGCAGGACAACCAGGGGATCAGGCCCCCTCAGCAGGGATTTAGGAAAGGCAGGTCCTGCTTGACTAACCTGATCTCCTTCTATGGCAAGATGATCCACTTAGTGATGGAGGGAAAGTCTGTGGATGTTATTTACCTGGACTTTAGTAAAGCCTTTGACATCATTTCCCACAGCGTTCTTCTGCAGAAACTGGCTGCTCATGGCTTGGATAGGTGTACTCTCCTCGAGGTAAAAAACTGGTTGGATGGTCTGGCCCAAAGAGTGGTGGTAAATGGAGTTCAATGCATTTGGCAGTGAGTCACAAGCGGTGTTCTCTGGGGCTTAGTACTGAGGCCAGTTCTGTTTAATTNCGGGAGGCTGAGAGAAGACCTTTTCACTCTGTACAACTACCTGAAAGGAGATTGTAGATAGGTGGGGATTGGTCTCCTCTTCTTCTAAGTGATAGAACAAGAGGAAACAGCCTCAAGTTGCACCAGGGGAGTTTTAGATTGGATATTAAGAAAAAATTCTTCATTTAAGGGGTTGTCAAGCATTGGAACAGGCTGCTCAGGGAAGTGGTTGAGGCACCATCCCTGGAGGTATTTAAAAGACATGTAGACATGGCACTTAGGGACGTGGTTTAGTGGTGGACTTGGTAGTGTTAGGTTTATGGTTGGACTTGATGATCTTAAGGGTCTTTTCCAACTTAAATGATCCTGTGATTCTGTGATCTAGTTTAGCTACTTGGGCACATTGTAAAGACTCCAGAGATAAGAAGTGAGATAAATTTTACCAGAGAATTAGTTTTACATTGTGATGATTTCAACAGTGTCCCTATACACTTAAGCTAACAGTTTCTCCACCGCCATAAATGTGAAGCCTGGGTATTGGTGGTGTGGAGTTATTCTGACTGTGGTAGAGATGTTCTAGAGGCACTTTGTTCTTGTTTGTTAGAAGTAAATCTCAAAATCTTACACAGTTTGTGAATCATATGCTTAAAGCAAAAAAAAAACCCAAACCCATAGCTCTGCTGCCTGCTTTTTTGTAAGCTTGGATTACCATTCTTCCTCAGTCACTAGGTCATCTTCCCACTGGCTTTGAATAATTCCTGCTAGTGCTGCTTCTCCTTGAAGCTCTCTTGTATGCTCACCTGCTGTGTATCAGGGACTGATTGATATTTATCTTCACAGATTCTGCAAAAGGAGAAAAGCTGAGACTTAAAGTAAAAATGTGTGACACGTGCATTTGTGAATGTTGTATTCATTTGCCTGTCCAGAAAACTGTTTGAATGGTTTCTTTTGAGCTAATTACTGAAAACCTGTGAGGCAAGAGGAAGAATTTAATTAAGATTACTTTATTTCCTCCTTTGTAAACTTTGTAAACACTACCAGTAATTCAGCAGGATTTTCCACTCCTTCTAAAGAATTCTTTGTCTATCAATGAGCTGTTTTAATTCTTCAGGATTCACTAAAGCAGGACTCATTAATGTAAAGCACTGTATTTTATAGTTTGGAGCAGGGTACATATAACTGTTGCCAAATCACTTTGTTAGAAGCTGTTTACTGAGAGTTACATAAAATACACCATTGTTGAAGGTAGCACGTTTGTCATTTGCTTTTCTTGTTTTCATTTTTTTTACCCCCCCAAGTTGCGTGTTGGGATTGCAGTGGCCCTTTACACAACTGGTTTAAAAAAAAAAAAAAAAGAAAAAGTTAGAACAATAGGGGACAATAGCTGCTCTTCAGGAGCAACAGCTGGAGAGCAGGTGGGGTATCCAGAGGTGTCTAAAATAACAGAGCCTTGCGTGTAAACAGCAAACTCTCATCACTGAGTTATATCACTGAGTGAGCATGGAGAGACACCACTGCTGGGGTTTGACTTACTGTTTCTTGTTTCCCTACAGAATGAACTGGAATTGTTTTTTTAATGTGAATGTTTGGGTTTTGACAGGACCTTTTGTACTTGCACTGCAATGTATGATATATAAAGAATGGATTTTTCCTTAGACTTGGAGACATGTTTCTAACCACATCAGTAGCTGTGCACGTCCTGAAGATAAAGATGCAACTTCTGCATTCCTGGCAGAGAGCTGCCTCATACACAGGTAAGAAATCAGCTTGCAAACTACTCTCACATGGAGAAACAGGACTTGCTGAAGAACCAGCCTGAGTTGATTATCTTTCTGATAGATTTCAGATCATTTACAGCAGTGAGCTGAAGTTCAAGACACACTTTAATCTTCACTTTTGACTAAATCTTCAGCATGAACTCCTGTTACATATAATTTGGAGATTTGGATCATGAATCAAAGAGGAGGAAAGTTCTGTCTAGTAAATCCTGGCACAAAGCTAAACGTTTACAGATGATTCTAGTGTTTGAAGTGTAAGTTCTCAGGAAACTCCAAACTGCAAAGTGTCTCACCCCAGATTTCCAAGGACTGCCTGCTTACCAGGTGCTTACCAAGTGACTTACTGAGCTATATGAAAGAAAACACAGAAACTTTTTAAAATGAAAAACTGAAAAGCATGTAACTGTTACTAAAACTCGGTAAGGTGTGTGCAAACAACAAATTAGAAGAGTGCTCTGATTTCATATTCAACAGATCGTGCCAAGAAGACAACTGGACTGCTTTACTGAGCATTTAGAGTAGAAATAAAAATTAAATAGTGCTCCTCAGAATGACTTCATTGCATAATAAATTCATATGAAATATAGTTACTTCCTCTGTATGCTTTTTTTTTTTTAAATGAAAAAGCCCTCAAGCTAGACATAAACAAAGAAGAAAATCCTACTATAGGGGTATGGACTATTCCCAGCATATATGACTTTCCAAAACCTAAGAATAATCTGGTAGGCATCTTCTAAATACTTTGCACAAACACAGTAAAACATTTCTTCAGTGAATAGTAGGCTGACACTACATCAGGAAAACAGGAGGGAAATGAGCAAGAGAGGCCAGTGCATATTGATGCTGATTACAATACACTAGGTTTGTTGTCTTAAACCAAGAACATGACATCATCACACCAACGCGTTTAATCTCAAACACCAAGGCAAATTAATTGCTATTAAAGGCCATTCCCTTGATTTTTTCCAGTACTGTTCCAGCTGATTATTTGGAATAAAAATTAATAATTAATTGACATGATTGTAATTCATACAAAAAGTCATGTAATTAAGTCCGTAATTAGGCCTGATTTTTAGAAAAGATGAGCATGCATTTCCTATTATATTCCAGGAAGATAAATTGTCTGGAGGTGGAGTACATGCCAGCAGGTGAGACAGAATGTTACAGAAGGAGACCATGCTGAAGAGGGTTATGGGGTTTCCAAGAAGGGAACGTATGTCAAAGACTAAAGATGGATATCGAAAATGGAGATGCAGACTGATCAAAAACTGTGGGTGACCTTCACCTACATGACACTAGACCAATATTCTGTCTAGTTTCTTCTGTGGCTCCCAGCCTCTGATCATAAAGTTAAATTAAGTTATCTTTGCGGAGTCTTTTCCGGATACAAAAATATTCAGGCACAGAGAGTTTAAGTTCACTGGGAAAGGAGTTCCAGTGTCTTCTTTACAGTCTAACAATTTAATGTGGAGATAACAGTTCACCTGTGCATCCTGTTTTCAGTAGTGCTGTATGATAGAAGAGCTAAACAGGAATAAAAAACACATGAGGAATCTATTCAAAGTTATACACCGACATGGGGTGAGGGTGGGAATTTCGCAGTGATTACACCCTGGCCCATGAGATTTAATTATCCAGAACTGTCTGATAACTAATGAAATTTGTTTGCATAGCTAACTCCTCTGATTAGTTCTGGAGAGGTGGATGGCTTTCTTTCCACTTCAGGGAGTTTCTCGAATGATTTTCTTCCAAAGGTGAATAACGTCATATTTCCCTAAGTCCAGATGGCTCTGAGAATCAAACTCCATGTTCAGCATCTGAATTTTCAATCTCAAATGGTTTGATGGTTGCATCTGCTATAGGAGTTTCTTTCTCCTTTTAGTATGTACCTTGTAGTACACACGCTAGCTCACACTTCGACCTATGCCATAGTATCTTTAAAGTACACATTTCTCAGAGGAAACCCATTCAGATGTGACCCCTCATTCCATAATTTACTTATCTAAACCTCTGGCAGTGTATGAGAAAAGACAGAATTACCACAACCACTAGTTTAAATGATGAAAACTTTTGAACACCAGTGTGACCTTTTTGTCTGGAAATTATTTGGATTGTCTTCTAAATTTGGGGTTGATTTTCAATGGTTCAGGAAATTGTGGTGTTCATGCATGGTGATATAGCCTATAAATTTTTCTGTACACAGAATAGGTGATCAGTTGACACCACCAAACTCTACAGATCTCTTTCGTGAAGTAATTTTCAGGACGTTCTTTTTTGGTATTTGTTTTGATCATCTAGACATTTCTAAAGACTTAGTGGAAGAATTTTTTTTTCTTTTTTGAGAGCAAGGGCCTCACCCTGGCATGGCATGAAAATTAGGTAGGAAGGGAAGCTGAGTGAAACCAATAAGTTTTGCTATAAGCAAAGACAGTAGAATATTAATAGTTCCTCTTTATGCATGTCACATCTCCTTTGAAAGTAACTACTTGAAATGCTGACAGTAGCACAGTATTAATATGGGCACAGAAATAGAGATGAGTTAATCTTCCGATGGCTTAATGTCAGGCTGGACTAGCTGCATTTAAACAAACAGGAGTCTTATGTTTCCAGGATGAGGTATGCTGCTTCAGTTCACCTGTTAGTTAGCCGTGGACAGTAACACAACGTTTGCTGATGTCTGTCTGCATGTACATTGTGCTTTCTGCTGCCATAATAGATCTATCAGGTCATAATCAGGACATCATGTTCTTGTGATACTATATGATTTCCCACCTGGAGCTGCTGGTAAATGTGGATATGTACCCAAGGGAAACAGAGTATTGTACAGGAGCTGACAAAGCTCAGAAACTCTGGGGTTTTTCCCTTCTCAAAGACATAAAGAGGAAAAACCCAGTCCTCATGAGGAGAACAGGATGTGAGGCTTCCCAGACTCTGTGATCAGAGGTGCATGCAAGGAGGTTTCTCATTCCAATGAAATCTTGTGGAGTAAATGTTAGCTACGCATGATAGAAGAATACATATTTTCATCAGATTCTTATAATGACTGTATTGGTGTTGTCCAGTGAAGTTTGAATTCATAAGTATTTTTTTCTTGTTGGCCAGCGTCTGAACCTTATGAAGAGGCAAATGAGGAATCCCTTGATTTGCAACACTCTGCCTTACAGATTTTGAGAAAATGTATGTTTCCAAACAGGGCAAGTCACTGTTTCTTTCAGAAGAAAGAGAGAGACTGAGAAATTTTCCCACACACCTTTTGCACACAGCTGTCCCAGTACCAGAATTTATATTCCTAATTCATGCCCTGGGATTTCTGAATCTTTTAGACTGTCAAAATTACTGAAAAGAAACTCAAGGATGTTAAGCACCTTGCAATGCATGGAGAATTGGGCTAGAATGCAGCCTGGTTGTTCAAGGCAGACTGATAGAGGCCAATAGAGAAGTAATTCTTAAATCTGGCCTTTGTCCTGGGCTTGAGATTCTTCTTTAGTCATGACTTGAGGTATAGGAAAACCTGAAATTCCCAGTAAGAAACCCCCTTCAGAGGCCAATTTACCCTTTCAGTCAGGACACTGGCTGGTGGTGGAGTTTTTAGCATGCATTCTTTTAGACTTACTCAGAGAGTACAAGACCCTGGTCTTCCTCTGACAAGGGTTCACCCTTCCAAGCAAAAAGCCATACAGAGACCAGAGGGTAAACTGGCACCTAGTTATCTTTACCTAGATCATGAGAGCGAGCCACTATATAGCCAAGAACACAACATTCAAAAGCAAAGACAGTCAGGCAGAGAGGCTAAGGTGGAAGAGTGGCCTGGAGTCACAGCTCTCAGGAGTGAGTCTATGCTCTATTAATTATTACTTCTCATAAATAAAGTTTATCTTACTGTTCATTTTTAGGTGAACAGTAATTAATATTTCCTAAGAATGATAAGAAATCTGATCACACTGAGATCATGCAATCTCAGTGAATTTTGCATTTGGGCTTTCAAAGCCTATTCAGTGGCAGAAATCAAAATTGTTTTACTGACACAAACCATAGGTCTGCATGAAATTAAAATGCTGAGATAAGATTGTTGATGACCACAGCCTTGACATGAGAGCCCCTGAATCCTTCCTGGTTTGTCCTTGAGGTACGTGTGTGTGTGAGCCGATGCAGGCAGGACGCAGGAACAACCACAAACCATGGATAGAAAGCAAAGAATAAATTTAATCTTGATACCTCTCAGACTGGGGAATCTCCAGCAACACCCGGGCAGAGGCACACAAGCAGAGATGCGGGCACTGCGGCATGAAAGAGAGTTCTCCTTAGCAAGAGTCCTTGGCAGCGAGAGAGTCCTTGTTAGCAAAAGCGCCCTCGGACTCCCTGTTCTTGCTGGTATTTAAAGGGTTCTAATAGGCATCAGTTTCCCCACTATGCTTTGATCTTCAACAACAGGCCAGAAATTCTCAGGTGGCTAGATAAGGTGTCCCTGAGTCCATCCCAGGCTTATGTTATCTAAGTGCAAGTGGTTTTCTTGCAAGCACCCGAGACTGAATAATTAGTGTGATATATGTGTTTTCCAGTACCCCAGGTGTGAGTCACTTGAGTGTATTTACAATCCTCCTCAGGGATCTTCCGTTGCTTTCCCACAGTGTGAGTCTATGTGTTGGTCTGGTTCATTGTAGGCATCCATTTCTTGGTTTTGCTGTCTCACAATGCATCAGTGCTCTGCCTTTTCAAGCCTCAGAGAAAGGAAGGGCCAAACATTTATCAGTGACACATAACCCTCTTGCCTGCAGCATGTTTTGCAGATGGAAGTGATGTTTCCTGCAAATGAAAGGTGTAAATATCTTCTTTTCTTCCTTTCAGGCATAACACTTGGTGGGAGAAGGTGAAAGTGCTGTCTTCTAAACAAGTGATACCACTGTCTGCAGATGTTCCCATTTTAAGTGTAGCACTAGAGACATTAACATTTGAAAGTGCCAAGGGAATTGCAGTACACTGCAGTTACAGTATCTGTCTTTCTGGGTGGAATAATGGCCAGAGATGCGGTAAGTGCCAGTGAAGGAATTTGTCACATACAGTGTGTGATAGTTAACAGTAAATGAAAACAAGGGAAGTCTTGAATTGTGTAGAGCTCGACTGAGATAACAGCAAAGCTTGTATGCATGAGTTGCACAAGCATGATTATCCCCTTGTCCCAGTTTTTTCCATGGTTATACTGCATAGCTACAATGCATGCAAACATCATCCTGCTATGGCAACATGACTCATGTGTTCTTTAAAAGACATTACTATTACATCAAGGGGATCATTTTTGGAAATCTGATAATTTTCATTGAGTCAGTTAACTGTCTTTTCTTTTCAAAATGTACCTGGGTATCTTCTGAGGAAGCTTGGAGAATGTGAGTCTGAATAACTATTGCTGGGGTCCGCATGTCTACACGCAGAAAATACCCTGAATTAATACATGGCTGTATGTCATGCCAGTAATATTCATTCACGTAATATCTAAGAAAGAGAGCGATTTATCAAGCCAGTAAATATTTCTTCTGACAGTAAATTGAAGAATGCATACTAAGATAACTCCGCGTTGTCAGAGGACTTTCCTAGTTGTTTGGTCTTGCAAAAATAATTCTTAAATTGGCACAGAATAACTCCATAAACAAAGCCCAAATAGTTCTTTGTGTTACACAAATAACACTTTATGAAAAAGCAACTTTGTATCACAATTAATAAATCCTAAGTAGTAAGATTTTAGATGACTTTAAATGTTGACATAATAAAAAGGTGAGGTTTTCTATTTTCATGTTGTTATTTCAAATTATTTTTATTTAGACTATATGGTTCCAAGATATTTTCACTGAATTTCTGGAAACTTCTTAACTAGAGATTTTTACCCATCATGATCAGAAGAAATCAAGATTATACCTCCTTCTATTTAGGTATAATTTTACTGAAAATGTTTCTAATAGAAAGGTGTGTGCTACTTAATAGAAGAGAGAGAATTTCTTGTTTGTGAAACATTAAGTCTGCAGTAGTCATTTGATATAAACCAGAAGGAAAAAAAAACGCTGGGTAAGGTGAAAAAAAATCTTGTCTGCATACTGTCCATATGATTTCTGTGCAAATGGACAATGACATACCCTTGTCACTTGAAAATAAGAAAATTAGAGCAATGCAGAGCTAGGTTTATAAAAAATTAAAGCTTTTCTTAAAATGACTGTAACGAGAACATAGCATTAGTCTTTAAATACTGTTGTGGCTTAGTCACTGACATAACCGTTCTTCAAAAAAAAATATGCTGTCTGTTAACTATAGTCATGGTGTGCTCAAGAGGAATCCAGGCAGTGCTCACTCTAGCTCTCAGTTTCAGGTAAATCTCAGCCTAAGTACTTGTGAAATGGGTCTTGACTGTCTTGAAGCCAGTGAGAGTTACTGGATGGAAACCGATTAGCAGGGATTTCCCAGGCTTGGTGCTTGTTAACTTAGAAACACCGAATTCCTTCACTTAAATTGCTTAAAAATATCTCACCCATCTCTGGAAAATCAAGTTACGCAAGCTTAAATGCTAGCAGACCACTGCTGTCTTTACCTGTAGTCTGCTCTGTTGCCAGCCATGTAAACATTCCTATGACATGAGTGGAGAGTTACACAGTAGGAGGTATGCTCAGCCTCACAGCAGGCAGAGGCAGCTGAATAATAAGTTCTCGGTTATTCATTCTACTTTTATGGGATCACCATAACCAACTCATAAGAAATAACAAGCCTCAACTCGCTCGGTTGCCTTTAGTTTTACTTTCCTGCTTGCAAAGGCAGCTCTTGCTGCAGCCAATGGGAGCATTCTGGGCTTTGGATTAATCATAAAGTACTCATAAATTTTGTAATGAAATGATTCAGGAGACATTGACATAGAGACTTTCAATCTTTAGAGTCTTACTCAATACTAGGACTCTTGCATATTTTATTAACACCATTCTCTGTTCGCTTTTAGGCAAAATAAGACAAACCATACACCTGTGCAAACTAGGACAGAAATTGCAATAGCACACAGTTATATGATATAAACCTGGCATTGCACTGCAGGTATGTGAAGATTAAGAAAAAACAACATAGAGGCCCTAATTAACACGTATACAGTGTTCTGGCAACCAGCAGTTTTTGAATGTGAATTCACTGGACCAAACTCTCCCAAATATTGCCTCCAACTTTATATGAAAGACGCATCTGCAAATTGTTTTCTGAATTTATTCACTTTGTTTTAACATGTATTATGCCTATTCTCTCCAGAAAAGTTTGCATGCAAATCATTTTCTAGGATTCTATTTTCCCAAGCACTGACTGATTACTTTGGCAGGTGTTTGGACAGAAAGCAATTGAAAGAGCAAAGCAAGAGTTACATCACCTTGGGTTTTGTTCCTAGGAGGGTACCACATACTTGAACTCTGCTGATAAAAGCTAAAACTGTATGTACAAGCCTACAAGAGAACACAGAAACAGCCTGGAAAAAAATATCATAGGGACTACAGGTACTAAAATGTCTGTATCTGGGGGCTGGCTTTGTACTTCTGCAAAGCAAACTTTAAAATATTCTGCAGCAGAAAAAGACCAGTTAGGATCTTCAGGACTTGAAGAAATAATCACTTGTTTTCTACATACTTTCTCTTTTTTTCCCCTCAATGCATCATAAACTTGTTTTGGAAAAATTTATTAGCTGAAAAACTATTACGGGAACAGCCAGAAACAAGCAATGTTCATAGTAATGCATTACAAAATAAGGTACCGTTGGAATCAGAAAAGCAGCAAAGCAACCTTCTTGTGGCTTATTTCCTGGATGAGAGAAAAAGCTCAGGGTGTGACTGAGAAGAGGTTTATGCCACGGAAATGTATTAATCACCACCTATGAATAAAAGGAGCTGTTGACTAATGGTCAGTAAAGTTTTGGGGTGCAGCTGACTAACAGGGACCTAGTTTCATTCCCTGCATCCTGCCCGTGACTCTGAGAAGGGCTCTCCATCTTCTTTGCCCATCTGGCGATGCATTTGGCCTTAGTCAGGATTAAATCAACTGTTTGCAGAGTGCTGATGACTGCCTTACTGTAATTATGCCAATGAACGCTTCTTTGCATTTAACAACAGTACCCAGAATTCTGGTTAGATTCCAAGTCACTGTGTTTTTCCTCCTTAAAATCTCACATATATTCATCTGAAATAAACAACTGTCAGAACAATATGCTTTCAGTCAATTGCTGTACTGCAGTGACAGACAAATTTATCCTTAAATGGACTCTGCAGTTAGAGTCAATTGATGATGATGGACTGCTAAATAAATAGCAATTGTTGCCCATTATAAGTACCCATATAATAAATATTGACTAGATATCGTGTAAAATTCGTGGATGGAGAAATTAAATGTATGTGGTTTGCATTTTACTTAGTAGTTTTAAAGCTGAGATGTAAATAGTGCAGTGTATCTGACACAAAAGCTGCACAGCATCATAAGATCATTTGTCTCATGCCAGTCAAAAGGTAACAGCAAAATCATGTGAAAGATTAGCTATCAGATATGAAGGATACTAAAATAAAGTTCCTGTCTCTTAAAGAGGCAAAACTGGCAGTGCTTGGAACACAGCATTCAGGAAATAATAATAAAAAAACGTTGCTAGAATGGAAAGGAAACCTAACAGAAAAGTGAATTTTGCTATTAGAGGCTGCAATGTTAATGGGAATCTTTACTAGTTCATATTTTGGGTGGGTTGTTACCAATAAATAACATGATTGCTATGCCTTTAGTGGATGTTAATTAATGAGAAAAACATTTAAAACACCTGTAGAAGCTAAGATTTTCCCAGTTTGGTGTAATTTCCCCTTCTCAGCTTCAGAGAATGCTGGTTACAATCTCATGTGGTGTAGTAACTACTATCTGCATCTGCACTCAGATTAAAGTGTTCTGTTGTTAACAGCCTACAGAGCCTTCCTTAGTTTCTCTCTCTCTTTCTCTCTCACCTCATGTGATCTGCTGTTTCAGTCTCCTTGTGACTCCCTGACATTAAGCTTCCCCTTAGTTGTATCAGGGCATTCCCCAGTTAATACTGGAGGCTGGAACTGGAAAATGTCCTCTGTGGGACTGGAGTGGAACATCTCCCACAGTGAGCTCCAGGAGTTTTAAAGCACAGGTCTCTTTCTTTGGCAAGGATTTCCTCATACTAAGCAGTACAGGATGAATATATTTACTGGATTTACACTTTAAAGAGCCCAGAAATTGTCTTAAAAAGCTGAGATATTAAAGTTGCAGTTTAATTTAAAAGGTTCTCTGCTACTCTGCGCAGTGAAATTGTTCTTTGAAGGAGAAAATCACAGCAGAATTTTCTAAGTTTGCTTGGAGATGGTTGAGTGCGAGCAGAGAGTTTTAACCTTTGACAAGAGGTTGTACGATACTAAAGAAGGGGGAGATAAGAGGTTTGTTGGGGAGAGATGCTCCAAAGGAAGAAAGTGGTGTCTGTTCAATTCTATCTGCCAGCTCTGAGGTTCTAGACGATGCAGGCGCTTTGGCTAGTATAGGTTTTTTTTTCTCAAATAATCAGGAGATTCCAGGGAAAATGGAATGGCAACTGGCAGGTTTTGAAATTGGTTTGGCCTGAGGGCTTTTTTTCTCTCTCCTTACCCTAGATCATCTGTGAATATGCTTATCACTAGCTTAACAGTCGGTGCTCTCTCTCCCTGTTGCTTATTTGCTCGCTTTTCCACAAAGCCACTGTCTTTAACCTGGTGGTAAATATCCCTAGGTGCCTCACTAAGTAACATAAGAAACAATTAGATCAAGCAATTTTAAATTAACATAGTCATACAGTTTGAAGAGAATGGTATGACAGTCCCAAAGTCAAACATTCAAAAAGTAGGAAATAGCAGAAGCAGATTTGTTTGCGTTTCCATGATTTTGGTTTCTTTATGCATCTTATTACAACGCTTTCTTCAAGGCATGATCACATGCTTCCTCTTCTCCTCACCCTGCCAGGACTCTAGACTCACTTAGTGCATGACACAGACAGCGCTCGCTTAACAAGCATCTTTTTAGTGTTTTGTTTCTGCCTCATTATTCTGTGTTTGGTGCTGAGGGACTGGGTCTGATGACCAAGAAGCCACGTCCCTTGAGATGGCTTGTGCTTTTCTATAGTGCCTGAATGCTTCAGAAGTCACAGTTTGTCTTTACAAAGGCCCCTGAAACAAGCAAATCATGTCACTTCCAGGTCTTATGATTAAAAGAAAAAAAATAGCTTGATTTGATGCAGACAGTTCTATTTGTGCAGTTCTGACAAAAATGTGACGTGCGGGAAATCATGTTTAAGAATATGTAGGAGTGAACTGAACTTCGTATCTTCAAACTGTAACTTGTCCGAACTTACAGCTGTGAATCTGTGATTTCTTTTACTGGAGCTGAAGCTTGAGTTCAGACGCCCAGAAGTTAACATGCAGCCTTCACTTGTTTTGTGTTTTTTTTTTAATATTAGTTCAAGTAACTTTTCCAGTTTCAGGTAGAAAATATGTGGCAGAGAGAGGAATTCAGTTCAGCCTTTAACCTCAACCCTGACCACACCTTTTTCTCCTGCAGTCCCTGATTCTAACTGTTATATACCTTCCAGTCTCTCTGAGGATTACGGGTGCTACCAACAATAATCACTTTTACTTTAGAGCTTTCCTGCCCTCCCAGAGTATTCAGTTCATGCTGAATAAGGTATTGCGAAGGAGGAAAATACATAATTGTGAAGTTGTGAAGTTGGCTTCCTTATGCATACAACAGGACTATATTATGATTATACAGTGATGAATGCTGGTATTTCCTCATTTTGGAACCTTGCAACCAATAAAAAGAGATGTTCTATGCAACCTGCTTGGTTTTCAAAAAGTTAAATGAAAAAAAAAGCTTCAGAACTGCTGCCTTGTAGACAGCTATCTTGAGCTGTTATCACACTCTTTGAATCAGTTAACTGTGATGTTAGAGCATCGCTACAGGAAAAATGAGGGAGCAGTAGACGACAGTGAGGCTCTAGCGTAGAATGACCATATTTCTGGAATGCATTTACTGTACATCCAGTGGGACAATGCTCCTGGCAGGAGAAAGGGATATGTCTTGAGAGAAACAGTGTGCCATTTTTATTTCTTTCAACACAAAGCTGAGCTTTTCTATTGCCTCTGTTCTACCCTGCAATTTCCCTCCGGCTTTCTGGCCTGTTTCCTTACTGAGTGAGTCCAGGTCTGCTTCTCTCCCTGCCCAGTCTTTCAGCAGGCTTCCTTTGCAGTCCACTTGCATATGGGTCAAGTCTCATCCTCTCCTTGACGTTTACAGCTTCTTTATTTCCCTGTGATTTGTGTGGCTACGTAGAATTTGGCATTTTCAGGGATAGCTGTGCTTAGCCTCATGCTTGGGCATGCTCTGTGGAGGGGGAATATTTGATAATCATAGCTGCAAAGAGCCACTATATGAGATGCAGTTACTCTTAGAACTTTAGCAGCACTCATATTGGAATATGGCATGCTCCTGATGCAGCAACCATGTAAAACTGTAATGTATGTATGTGGATGTTAGAAGAATTGAAAGAAAAAAAAAGCCTCAAAAGTATGGATATTTGAATAAAACAATATATTATTAAGTTATGTTTTGAAAAGACCAAACTATTCTGGTTGAAATTTTCCAAAAACTAATTTTACCTTAACACAGCAGACACACAGAAAAATTTCATTTCAAAATTTAGCAGACCGTTAAAATATAATTTTTAAACAGATATTATTATTAGGCTTTAACAGGTGGAGCAACCAACAGTAGCTACTAAACCACCAGCAAATGGAAGTATGTTTCTATCTACATAAGACTGACCTGGAACGCAAGCAACAATCTAAAATTATAGGACTGTGTGTTTTATTTCCAATCTCAGAGCTTTAAAACTGATTTATTTAAGGATTTTCTTTCCTCACTAAAAGACAGTTCCCTACATAGCCAATCTCTCCCTCTTTTCTTCCCCTTCCCTCCATACAATAAACTGTTCTTCCTGATCTATGATACTGAAATGAAATTAAGCCTTGTGTGGCATCCTTTCAAAAAGAGATGTAGATATTTGAGCTATTAGCTAAACCTTGTATATAAAATTTTCCATTCTCTTTTAATAATGCTTTGGTATTTTCTTAGTGGTTTTCATTCTTCATAAAAACAGTACCTAAAAATACTTCATGAAAAACTGAGCTAGATCCTCAAATGGAGGAAGAAATATTTTTGTGAGGCTCTGGAACATACAGTCAGAGGAAACGAGACAGATTTCACTCTCCTTCAGTCAATTTTGTTTCAAAATGTCTGGCAAAGAAAAAAAAAGGTATCTTGGAACTTCTCCAGATTTCTTAGGATTTCTGTGAGCAGCCAATGATTCCTTCGAATTGCCCAAAGTAACTTCAAGGGGGAGCTGTACACTCTCACAACAACAACAACAAAGTCAAATATACAGTGGTGCTAATAGTGCTAGTGCTGTGGTATCTGTAACACAGTTATTTGTACATACATGTACTTCAATATCAGAACTCACTGGAAAGATTTTATACTGTACTCTTTCTCCCCTTCATTTTTCTTTCCCTTCTCTTCTCATACATTTCTTCCTTTTTATTTCCTCTCTCTCTCTTCCACAACTCTTTGCTTCCTCTCTATAACTCATTTTTATTACTCACATTGAACCATAGTTGCTGAATTTCTACGCCACTACTTGTAAGCCAAAAAGACTGCCTCTTTCTTAAAAAGAAAAAAGAGGGACATCCCCTCCCACCACTTGCCCCAACTCTCCCCCCTGTAAAAATGCCATGTAGAGCTCTTGAAGTATTTATATTCTCTTCCATCACATTCACAGAGAGGCACGTGTCAAATCTGTTTTCATGTCCCTGAAGGAAAAGTTGGACTCGATGGAAGACAAAAGATAATAATGCTACATTTGTATTTTTACAGCTGATGACCACACACTTCACTTTGAGTATGTTAGGATCTGTTTTTCCAGGTCTGGGTGCACAGTAATAAAACTGCAAGGAAATTCAAAACATCAAATGATGTTTGAGAAAAGCACAGAGACCTTTTCTAATACTCTCCTTCTTCCAGCGTCTCTGCATAGGAAAATTAACTGCAGTCTGTAGTTTGCTTTCTGAGGCTGTTTCCTCTGTAAATCAATACTGCAATTGGAGGTTAACGTAAGTCTATAGGCCCTCTTTTTGTAACTCCTATGGTCTTTGTCAAATGCTGCTGAGGGCATTTTTCTCACAACAGTGGTGACTTACTTTTCATTCAAATACCTAGTATTTGTACATGAAACTTCATGATGATAATTATTCAGACTTCGTGATAAGAACAAGTTTAGGGTAAAAATATTTTGTTTCTGAATGCACATTTATGCAGTCGTATTCAAATTGAGATTTGAAGGGCAAATTTAGAAACTTTGGATAACTGCACTGTAACAAACTGTTCAAGATTCATTGTACTTTCTTGGTCTCTACAAATACCATATCACCTCTGCTACCTTTTTCCATGCCAAGGAGTTGAAAAGAAAAACACAAATCATTTTGAGAACAAACCCCACTGTCTGATGTTCTACATTCATACAAGATATTGTGCTGTAGTCACTATATGTTCTTTTGTGGTTAATGCTTGTGATCCACCTCATGTAGCAAGGCATCAGTTTATGATATGCTGCCCAGAGACTGTAGAAGAAGATCCTTCCTCATCCCCAAAAGGTGTACTACAGAATAAGAAACAAAGCATGACCAAAGCCAGGAGAAATAATCAAGTAGCAGTTAAGTTATTTGTCAGCATGAAAAGTATTATAATTCTATTACTTCATTCAGTAATTAGGTTGTAAATCATAGATATGACAGTGGAAAAAAAATCAGGTTTCTTTTTAGATAATGCATGTTTGGTAAGGCAGGATGAATATTCTGTGTAAATTGAAGGCTCACATAAAAAGCTGTTGATAAACTGCAAAACTTCTAGAGCAAGGCATGGCAGCAAAATGATTAAGGTCTTTAAATATTGACTTGTGAGGAAAATGTGAAATGGTAACTCAGGGAATTGTGATAACAGTCTGCAAAAGCTGAAGTATGTGAATGCCAAAGAAGGAGAGGAATTTACTGTGATGAAAGGAAGTACTACAAGAATTAATGAAATATTTGGAGGAAGTATAACTATGAGGCTGCAAAAAGCTTTAAAGTAGACTTAAAAAAAAAGACTGGACAAATGTCTAAAAATATACTGCAGGAACAAGCTTGAACATTTGAACTGGGTTATATAGATATATAAGTATATTCTACTGTTATATCCCAGCCTTACAGACTTCTTTCCACCACAATATTTTTCTGCCAGTAACCTCAACACTCATGTGGAGGTGGTAGGTTGCATTTCTGACTGTTATGTATTCTTACTGATTATGAAATGTGCTATGATAACATGTAAAAAAGGTAAAGATCTAATGGATGACCTACTTCAAATTATCTTCTATCCAATTACCTGAAAAAACCTCTGCAATGATAATAAGACATATTAATTTTAAAATAAGGAACATGGGAAGAAGGTGGGGAGACACTTTTATGATTTCAAGGCTTAGTATTTGCTCACCAAGAGCATAAATCAGACAAGTATACAACAAAATGCAAAATAATATTATCAGCGGCAGAAAGACAGCAAGGAGAATCATGTAGATGAAAACAGGGAACACTATAGGTACTGAAGGAATTGCACCTCATCTCAGAGACTGGGTATGGTCAGTGAGAAACCAAATATTTAGATATTAATTCCACAGTGTGTTAACACAACAGAGGAAGTTGAGTTAGTAGGGGAAATGAAACTAGACGAGTTGGTGACAAGAGGAACATGGGGAATAAGAATTGTGATTGGACTGTAGGTACTGAAAGGTATGCCATATACAGAAACACTATTTTTACATTTAGCTGGAGTTAAGGCAGATGGCTAATGCAACACACTCACAATACGATCATGCATAAACAAAAGAATACCTTAAAAAAAAAACCAAACAAAAAAGAGGTAGTATCACTTAAGAAGCATAGGTTTGGCCCAAAAAGAAATCAAGATAAGAATAGTAAAATAAGTTATTGTAGGACAATACTGAAACCTGTATAGATATTTTCAGATTTCTAGTGGTGTTAGGAACTACTTTTGGGAATTGCATGACTGTGAGATTCTTAGCTTTCTTGGTATGAATTAGAAAAGAAATGCCACTTACAATGATGAGCCTTAGACATTCTCATATTTGACAGTGTGTGAGCCGATGCAGGCAGGACACAGGAACAACCACAAACCACAGATGGAAAGGAAAGAACAAATTTTATCTCGGTATCAAATCTTTCCAAATTTACAGTCTAAATGTGTATTCAGTCTGTATGAACAGTCAGTCTCTGGTTCTTCACTCCTGTTCCCTTAATCTACAGTGCAGGAACTATTTAGCTCTTCCATATAAACACACTCTGAGTAAATGATTCCCAAGACTCATCTTTCTGAACACAGCTGTGAACTTAATCACATAGTGAGTGTGTTAAGTAGCATTTCCAATAGTAGCCAAGGAGAAAAAAAACACCCTTTTTTCCACCTCTGTCACATCTGCGGAAGAGCCTGCAGGTAAAAACCCCTTTCCTTTCACTTTATTCAAGAGGTAAGATTAAAAGGTTAAAATGGCCTGTCATCATTTATGTTATAAACCACCAAAATACTGGCTCCTCAGAGAGCTGCCAGCCTGCTAGTGTAGGTATGTACATTATCACTTGGAGACAGTTTGTGACTCAGCATCTGAGTTATTGGCCTATCTGGAGTGGCTATTCTGCCTGGAATTTTGATGTGTAAATAGCGTATACAAAAGTTGCACTATATAGAAAATATTAAAATATATACACTGTTGCTCTAATAAAGTAACCTCTGTTCATTATTGCACTGTGGTTCACTTAAGAAAAAAACTTCCAGGAGATTCCAGACTATCAGTGCATTACATTGTCAGAAAGGGGATATGCATTATTAGCCACAATTGAGTTTTGCTGTGGGGGAGAGAATTGTGTGTGACATAAAATGAGAAAGTGGTAGAATTGTACGGTTCTATCTGGTTCCTTCAATGAAGGAATATATAACCTCGGAAACAATCTTGGATGGTTGTGAGACGGCTTGAAATAAGCAGGATAGATAAACAGAAGGCACTCAGGCTCACCTGCTCTGATATTTCACTTTATGTATCCTAGTACAGGGAGGGATTGTTCCAATTCACTGCTGATGTCTTCAGCTCAGTGTTCAAACTCCAGGTTATTAAAAAAAAAAAAAAAAAAAGAAAAAAGGAAGTGGCTTTAATGTCGCTTTACTTCTGTAAAAGTAAAAACACACTATAACTTGCAGGAAATTTTTCAGTTTCACCATCTTATTTCATAAAGATTATGAATTGCCACAAAACTTACTTTTTCTCTGTGAAAGTGAAAACCCTGAGATTCCTCAGGTTTCAGTGTAATAAATTTCATACGGGAGGAACAATTAATTTTGTATGTCTGAAAAGAGAAAAGTTGTGTCGAAAATTAAATAATTTTTCATGTAGATAGTGAAAATTTTCTGGAAAATGCTGGAAAATTCACAAAATATGGCCATTTAAGAGGTTTTGAATGATGAATCTAAGACACCAACTTTCTCTCCATGGGAAACTTTCCTGTAGCAAGAATGCATAGTATCAGCTACAATGATATGTCTTGTCTGGAAGGACATATCCAAGTCAACTTGTAAAGCCCAGAAAGTACTTTTTTCACACATTGCCTTGCTTTGATATATACAAAGTCCTGTGCAAGTGTATTCACAGGGGATGAATAAGCTTCAGTGGAAGAAATGAAGGTAGCTGTTCAGGCAGGAACAAAAAACAGCATTGTCATTTTTTTTGTCTCTGATTACCATAGCAAATAGTTTAGCGGTAGGAGCAGATGGTGATTCTATAGAGGTGTGGCAACAAACTGAGGAATGGAAAATGACATGCTTGCAGATGTATGCATCTGATTCTCTCAGATTTTTCTAAGTGGAAAAGATTTGATGCAGTAAGAAAAACTTCCAATGTGTTCATTTTATATTACTCTTCATTACAAATTTCAGTTCCTTTTCTGGAAAACCTCTTCAACGCAGTTGCTTTTAATACTTACGCAAGTTTCATTGAGAGCAAGCAGCTGGACTGCACTGAGTGAGAGGGATGCAAAAATACATTAGATGCTTTTCTTGTGAACATACAAGTTGCTACAATGGGAATTTCAGTGGGTTTATATTTATAAATAGTGCCTAAATTCTTCGCATGAATCTGCATAGCAGGAGGATTTGAACATACTAGGCCTGCTGCACTGCACTCAGACAAGAAAATGTTTGTTGGTTTTGTTTTAAAAGTGATTGCCTTAGTTCTCTGTAGTACAGATAAAAATTCATCCTTTCTGGCCTATTTATGTCAGAAGAACCTGTTTCTAAATCCAGGTTTAAATTTGCCTAGGTTAAATGCTATCTGATCACTGATTATGTGCCTTTGGTCTGCTCTGTGGACAGTGCCTGTTCTCCAGGCCATTCAACCTAGGACAATCAGGCACAATCCACATTTAGGCTCACCTCTGGCTTGGTATACTACAAGTTTTGCACTTTCAGTCCTTTTAGAAACCTGGTTGAGGTTGGAAGAGACCACTTGAGATCCCTCTGACCTACTGTTGAGCCTGAGGCATTTTAACATTTTAAAATGTTAAACAATTTCAAGTAACCATTAATATTTCTTTGCAAGAACCCGAAGATAACTGTAGGGCCACTTTGTTGCCCACCTTATCTTTGCTCTTCTAACATGACTCTGATAGTGTGTATTTGCATATAGAGAGATATGGCATAAAGAGCTAGGCACAAGGTTTGATGTATTAACAGTTGAGAAGGGAGCCAGTGAGGAAGAGCAAGGCATGCCTTGATCTTAAACTGCCTACTGTAAGAGAGTTGGGCAGAAACCTAATTGCCCTAGTTTGAAAGATATCCCTGAAGTGATGGAGAACAAGTGCAGTATGGAAGACAAAGGCAACAGAATCGCATCCTTGAAAGAAACTGGCAGTGTAGATATCCCCAAAACACGGCAGAAGAGACTGAGTGAAATGTAAAGGCTAATGCTACTTCCTGCTTCTTACAAGTCTGAGATCAGCCTGGAATAACTCAAAAGACAGCAATGGATTTGAGCCAGAAGGGAGAGTGGTTTCTAGTTTCCAGATTATGTTCCTGCATAGCTGTTAAAGGACAGCTTTCAGACAACATCTTGTCTTGATCGGTACACAACTCTTAATATCATTTATTTGAAGGAGTTTTGTATGCAAACTTCGCTTTTTTGGTAGTTGCAATAGTCTTTAAATGAACGTTTTGGGATAGTATTTAGATAGTATTTGGAATATTATTAATTGGAATCCAAAGCATATCTGAATTTTGGACATTTCCCCACTAGTTTAACAGATCTGGTAAACAAACATGCTAACAATTCAGCACGTAAGCCTCTGTTGTTTCTGTGTGGGTTTTAGACAGAGGGGAAAATTTTTTGGTTTTAATGCAACTGTGGCAAAGAACACAGTACAGCGCGTTCCTCTTTGAGATAGTCATTCTTTAGGTTATTCAGATTATTATATTTTTGGATAAACAGTTTGTAGTTGGAAAGTGCACAAGCATAGCCATTAAAATCTGTCTAATATAGGGCAATTTAAGTGTGAGGCTAAACCAGCTTGTTGTTACTGCAGATAAAATACATTGTACTGTGCAAATGCAAATGCAACATAAAGCTTTATTTTTGTCAGCTTCTTAGTAATCTAATACCATTTAATCAGATCTGATAGAGACAGTAACAGTTTTCACTAGTTATTTCTAACTAGGAACAACTTCTGCAGTACTTCTCTGTTCCTGAACTAAACAGGAAAATGCAGTTTGAAGATTTGGTGTTTTCTAGGTAGCACATGGGAGGCAAGCAATGTGGTGAAGGGGAGATTTAGCCTAAGTATTATGAACCACGAAAGGTCAAAAAAATAAATTACTTTCTTCCTTGGCACAGCACCTGATGCAATGAACAACTCCTTCATGCATTTAGGAAGTGAAAATGGAAAGACTACTGAGAGAACGCTGGAGCATTCTCTGTCTTCATTTGGATCATTATCTTCCATTATTTAAATTTCAGCTGCATCTTTGTACCCCTACTAGTGCTCCACAGAAAAGGGATTTGTCAGTTCTCAGGATGGGAAAGACGGCAGTGATATGGTTCTGACCGCTATATACCTACTGCATTTCTACATAGACATCTAGGAGAAAGTCATTGCCTTTCAGGTGTGTCAGTGTTGTTGTGCCTGCTGTAAGCACCTGTAAGCTGCTGCTAAGCATTTGAATCAAATAGAAACAAGAATTCTAGAGGTGCTTTGGTGTAGAGGCATGAGTCCGGTGATAGGAACTAAACCCCAAATTTTCAAGAATCAGAGATTATTGACATTTCCATCTGTTAGCTCTAAAAAGCCTTTGGTTGCTATGGCAAATAAGAAAAGGGGAAGGAAAAGGAGGGGAACTGAAACATAAAAATCAGTCAAAGAGGAAAAGTGTTATTTAAATAATCTTTGTTGCAGTTCAGTTGATGAATTATATAAATGAAGTGGCTTGCTTTAAGAGCTGACAGTAAAAAATTATCTGCATTACTTTCCCATAAACAGTATTTAAGGACAATTTAATTGAGAACTTACTGAAGGCCTGAAAGCATAAAAAAGAGTAAAAAAAAGTTTAAAAACATTTTTCATCTAGAATATCTCAATGTTTTAATGCCAACATTGATTTTCAAACTGACTGCTCAATTCCTTTGACAAAATTTGTATACAATCTTTGCTCTTCTTATATTAGCAGCTGATAATGAGTTCTGACAACAGCAGGAACAGCATAAAAGCATATAGAGCTAAGAATCTGTATGAATCACTTCAGTAAAAGCGTGGGACTGAAAGGAGAAAATGACAGAAGCGATTTTGGACTTAGATGCACCATATGCGTGTTAATTGTATACACGGGTATTCTAGCTGAAAATATACATATTCAATCAGTGTTACACCAGAAAATTATACAAAATCTGACTACTTGAGAGATCAGAAAAAAGTGACTGTAAAAAGGAAATCATTAGTGTATGTAAAAGTTTCTAGAGGACTCTGTTTTTTTGCCTCATTTGTTATTTAATATCTTCCTCTTTAATGAGTAGGAGAATATAAAGTAATTTACAATAAAGTTTCTGTAAAACATGGTGGGGTAAAAACCATGGTCAGACAGATCAGTTATACATAGCAGTCTAGTTGACATGGTTGGCCTGTACCTTGTATTTTAGTACAGCTGCATGTAGTATTTCAAATCTGTAAGCAAAGAACAATTTATTAGGCAGGAAACTGAATCCCACAAAGAACAAAAAGCTGTATGTATTTTTTTTTTATGACTGATAACTAACTGGAAATGAGATTCTGTACACCCATGGTATTATTTATGTCTTAGATCACACCTATGTCTGAACTATTCCTCTCTTCTCTGATTTTTACTCCTATTGATTTGACAATAGTATCTTCTAAAGCAAAAACATTAGGGTGGTTGTTTAATTGCTTTTACAAAAAAGTTTTCTTCTCATCATGTCAGAAGACAATTAGAGCGGTTGCTGTTAATAGCCTTGGTTTTATGAAAAATTATTCCCTTGCCCCAATATTTAATTCAGTGGGTTTAAAGCTGAACAAATTTATGAATTTAATATAGTATGTTTTCCCAGATCAACAGATATAATTAATGATGGATAGAAAACCATAGAATCATAGAATGGGTGAGGTTGGAAGGGACCTTTAAGATCATCAAGTCCAACCATTAACCCCCCCTGACAAAAACCCCTTCTAAACCCTGTCCCTCAGCACCTCATCTACCCTTTTCTGAAACACCTCCAGGGATGGGGAATCCACCCCCTCCCTGGGCAGCCTGTGCCAATGGTTAATAACCCTTTCAGTGAAAAAATGTTTCCTGATATCCAATCTAAACCTGCCCTGACATAACTTGAACCCGTTTCCTCTTGTCCTATCCCTTGTCCCCAGGGAAAAGAGCTCAGCCCCCATCTCTCTACACCCTCCTTTCAGGTTCAGCATCTGTATATCAAAACCAAGGAACAATACATTATGTATACAGTTTACAGCAAGTGATGTGAAAATAAATAAGGTAGCATAAATTAATCTGAAGAAGAAATATAGAAACCCCAAAATAAAGCATGTAAATAGAGATTATTTTCATCCATATTATTTTAACATTCAAACAGATTCACCCTCATACTCCTTTGAAATCTGCTGCTACAATGACTAAAGAAAACCTTATGCATTATCTCGTCTCATTATTGCTAATATATTCTTTAAAATTACTTCAGTTCACCTTACCAAAAGCAAAGATGATGGAATTACAGCGATTAAACTTGTAACTTCAATAATTTTCTGAGAAAATGAATCATAGAATGGTTAGAGTTGGAAGGCACCTTNCTCGCCCTGCTGGCCACACCTACTTTGATACAGACCAGGATGCGTTTGGCTTTCTGGTCTGCAAGCGACCATTGCCAGCTCATGCTGAGCTTCTCATTCACCAACACGCCCAAGCTCTTCTCCTCAGGGCTGCCGTCAATCCATTCTCCACCTAGCCTGTAAATGTGCATGGGATTGCCCCAACTCATGTGCAGGACTTTGCACTTTGCCTTGCTGAACTTCATGAGGTTCGCAGAGGCCCGCCTCTCAAGCCCAGTAAAATCCCTCTGGATGGCATCCCATCCTTCCAGCGCATTGACTGATCCACACAGCTTGGTGTCGTCCGCAAGCTTGCTGAGGGTGAACTCAACCCCACTGTCAATGTCACCAACAAAGATGATAAAAAGCACCGGTCCCAGTATTGACCCCTGAGGAACACCACTCATCACTGGTCACCACTTGGACATCTACACATTGAGTGAGGCCATCCAGACAGTTCCTTATGCACCAAGTGGTCCATCCATCAAATCCATGTCTCACCAATTTAGAGACGAGGATGTCGTGTGAGTCAGTGTCAAATGCTTTGCACAAGCCCAAGTACATGAAGTCAGCTGCTCTTCCCTTACCCACCAAAGCTGTAACACAGTCATAGAAGGCCAGCAAATTTGTCAGGTAGGATTTGCTGGCTGCCACCAATCACATCTTTATTTTCCTTATGCCTTAACATAGTGTCCAGGAGGATCTGCTATATGACCTTGCCAGACACAGAGGTGAGACTGACTGGCCTGTAGTTTCCCGGCTCTTCCTTTTTTCCCTTTTTAAAAACAGGGATTATATTTGCCATTTTCCAGTCAGCAGGAATTTCACTGGACTGCCACAACTTCTCAGATGTGATGGATAATCGCTTGGCAACTTCATCCGCCAGTTCCCTCAGGACCCGTGGATGAATCTCATCAGGTCTCATGGACTTGTGCACCTTCAGGTTCCTCAGCTGGTGTCAAACCTGTTCTTCTCCTCCAGTGGGTGGTTCCTTATTCTCCAGTCCCTGCCTTTGCCTTCTGTGACTGCATAGGAAAACAAGCCTCATTGTCAGAATTTTTTCTCACGTGCTGTAAAATTCTCTATGTGCATTCCCTCTCAAGCCAATGGACCACATACATCAGTTTAGAGCAAAAAATAATTTGTTTGCTCCTCTTTAAAAGTGCTGTTGTAAGAGAGACCTGTGAAGGATTTTTACAACACTGACCTACCTAGTTACTTCTAATTACAGCAGAATATAAATTACTTTCTCTGGACAACACAGTAAGAGAGAACTGATGAACAAATATTTTAATTTCATCTCTTCAAATGCGAAAATCCATTCTGGAGGAACTTTTTTGTTTGCATTGCAGTTTGATCCTTTGAAAGAGAAACTATTAGGCTCAAGACAAACATTTCTGCGCTGATTAGCACTGCTTCACTTTCTTGCTTAATCTAATAATTTATTCCATTAAGATCAGAATATTCATAGATGAGAACATAAATCTAAACACAGATTCATATAAACACACAATCAATTAAATTTCTAAGTCAGAATCGCAAAGTTCTTTGAAATACAGACTTCTAACCTGAGAGCTGAGAGGGATGATAACCACTTTGCTTAAAGTGCTGAGGCAAGTAGATGCTTTGTCTTTTAGGGTAGAAGGATTGGGAAAGAAATCATCATATGCAATGGAAGGAGAAATTCTATAATTCTAGTCGCGATCTAATTGGTGGTGGAAAAACTGACAGTCATTGATGCTTCAGGAGCACGTCTTACAGTCTGCTAAGCATGTGGGGAAAAAACCTGACATGAGTATCAATACTTCCCTTTCTGCCCATGTATTCTACACAGACACAGTAAATGTGTATGCTCTGAAGTGCAGTGAGAAAGTGTGGAATAAAGCTGTCTTTCTAAAAAATGATTTTGAACAAGGTGATAAAGTAGTGATTCGACCTCATATCATGCTATGCAATGATATTGGTAGGAGTTAGGAGTCATAAAGATACACTCTTATGTGTATCTTTAAAAAAAAGTGAAGGCACATAAGAACATTCTTCATCTTAATTTTTATTTAATCAAGAAGATAAAAGGGCAACAGACTGGGCAGAAAGTTTCTCTAAATTAACAAATTAATTCAACAACTTTTCTGTTCTCTTTTGACTAATTCTCATTGGTTCAATGAGTAAAACAGAATAAAAAGAAATTTTTTGTTGAATACATGTAATACAGGTCTACACTTCTTATACTAGGTGGTATTATGAAATCTACTAAAGAGTTGTGTTTCAGATATTCTTTAGCATGTAAACAATTTTCTTTCTCTTTGGGAACTTCTTTTTCTCTTGAGGATTTTAAAAAACCAAAACATTCAAACAAAATGTACAGTCATCAATAGTTTCTGAGCAGCAGTTAAGAATAATTGAAGCTGCCTGGAGTATGAAATAGGCACTTGATGAGCCAGTATAATGAGCCATTAATGACTGTACAGAGCCACAGGAACTTGCATTCAAGAACATGTCTCTGTATCCAGTACCTTCAACCATGTGCTATCAGTCATTACAGATAACCTGAGAATTACCACATGCTGCAGTTAGGCTGCTTACTATGTGAAAAAAAAACCAGAGAATATGGGTTGCTCACTGTCAAACACATCTTTTACGTAAAATTTTAAAGAATCTTTAGAGGAGAACTCATATGGACTCAATTTTTTACCTAACATCCTGCCAGAGTTAACAAGAGTTTTGTAAAACCTAGTTAAAGACTAAAAAATGTGAACTGCCTCCTTCTTAAATTTACTTTAAAATGTTGGTTACTTTTTGTGATGGAAGAGGTGAGAATATTTGTAGCAGGGTTGAAATCGGTCCTTTTGGGGGACTATAGAAAGGGGAAGTTCAAATATTAAAATAATGAGACGTCAGAAATTTCTTCAGTGAGTTCTTCAGAGGAGACACTGCACAAAAGGAAAGAAAAAACCAACAAACGTGCTTCTGTTGTAGTTAGTATCATTACTGTGGCATTATAGATTCTAGTGAGACAGAGACAAGATCTTCAGATACCTGAATCTCTTTCACAAATTCAACTGTCTTACTTCCTGGCAGGCTGGCAGGTAAATCTATCTTTTGAAATGTTCACCTGAAGCCACATTTTAAGTTAACTTTCCTTATTTACAATTTGTTTTCCTGTTTTCTTTAAATACCAGTTGACTTTGCTCCCTCCTAGCTCAGCTCACCATCTCTTCATTGCTACAGTCCATCTGATATTTCTTAAGCAAAACAGGGTGCTCTTCACGCCTCTCTCAGTGCTGAACACTCAGTTTCCGACTGCAGGAAAATGCAATTATGTGGTGTTATAAAGGAAAATGTATTTTCCTATACTCTGAGTCTGGCAGAAATAAAGACATTATTGTTATAATTACCTGACTACAGTTTTGAGCTATAAAGATCTGAAATGAGCTGAAAGCATGAACTTTTCATTCCATTTATGAGTTGTCAGGAATCAAAGAATATTTTAATGATTTGGTCAAATAACTACATTTCAAAACATACTGTGGGTCTGCTAAGAATAATGTAGGATTATATAAAGCAATTACAATACACATTAAATATGATAAAAGCTTTAATTTTTTCATGTCTTAAAAATGTAGGATTGATGTTTCTTCCCTTGGTATTCCCTGTAATAAACATTCATGTCTTTCCTAGATTTGTTTAGAAAAAAATGGAAGATAACCCCACAAAACATCAAAGAAATCTCATTTTAATTCACAATTTGCCATCTTATGTATCAGTCTTCCATATGTTATTAGTTAGAAGTGAGATTTGACTCGGCAAAAATTTAGATTACAGACTTCAGGAAAAAAACCCAGAATATTTGTTTTGCCATTGCCTCACATCCTAAGTAGACAGTGTAGGGGATTTAAAGTAGTGCACAGTGCTAAACAAATACAACAGCAGCAGTTCAAATTAATTTTATCGGGTTATAAGTAACACAAACAGAAAAAAATTGGAGTATAATAATGCCTCTGTGGTAATCGGTGGTAAGTTAGCAACACAAGCTCTCTCATTCAGCAAAATAATTAAACTCACAAATTTAAGCCTAAGAATAGTCCATTGAAACCAGCCTGACATAATTTCGGAGTGTCCCGGCCCTCATTTTGGGTGAAAGAGAGCCAGCTTTCCCCTCAGGTAGGGAAGCTCTGGCACCAAGCTCAGCTGCTGGGGAGGGGCTACCCCTGTGACCAGGTCAGGTGACCCGCACTGACCAATAGGGTGCTCCAGCCCGCCTGCCATGCTCAGTGTAACCGCTGAGGGAGCAGGGGGCTCTGTTTTGCGGAGGTTTTTGTGAGTGTTCTTCCTCTTTGTGTCTTCTCCTCTGGGCTCTTTAATGGACTGCATCTTCAGTGGCTGTCTTTCTTCAGTGACTTGATGTTTGAGGAGGACCCTGTCACCTCATCTGCCTTTTTATCCCAGTCTGTGTGTTCCAGTTCCCACTTGTCACTGAGTCCAGTCTGGAGCGTTCATAGTGCCTACCAGTGTCATGTCCCTGGGAGCTTCATACAGTTGTGTGTATATTTGAATATATTGTCTCTATTTACTTATACACTTTTTATTTTACTATTAATAGTTCATTGAAGTAGTTTAGTTTTTTACTAAACTCACAAATCTCTTTATCTCTCTTCTTCCTCTCCTTGGAGTGAGAGTTGGGGGAGAGCATCTGTCGCCTTGTCATTGGCCAACCTGGCCCAAACCATGACACTGAGGAGTGTACTTTTTAGATGAGATGCAGTAAAGCACTTGGATACCCAATAATTATGTGTAGTGGCCCTATGGCTCCCAAGCCAGAAGCTCATCCAGAGTTCTCTATAGTGTGGACGAGTCAAGTATCTCTAAATGGAATCTATAAAGGGTATTTCCTATAGCTATGGCACCAAATGTTGAGAGGAATAGGGCTGTTTCTAAAATCTCCTCTTCCGCTTCTCTGAGGTTTAGGTAGATTTCTCAGTTTTCTAAGGAAATATTTCCACACCAGCATCACAGCGCTGAACATCTGCTTGAATGTAGGTATCTAACCTAAGAAGCGTGTTGGGAGTTACCTATGTAAGGCAGTATGTGAAAGAATAAATTACTACTCCCAAACACCAAAGAGAGCAAATTGGGTTCTCTGTTAAAATAAGGTCAGTAGTAGCAGTAGTGACTTTGCACTGTAATTTCTCTTGCCTTTAAACACCTGACAGTTTTAGTACCTACCTTATTTAAACCTGATCAGGATTAAGAATCCTGAGGAAATCACAGAAGTGAGAAGTGGTTCTCTGGTTTGGGTTAATGCTATAGCTGAATTCTAGTGAAGTACTTCAGGAATCCCCTTTTCATATATTCTTGTAGTTTTGTTCATTAATTGTGATGGGTGATTCATAAAGTTTCTGGTTTTACACACATACATAATACGACAAACAACCGTCTTTGTATGACTGTATGCCACTGTGGAAGTTTCAGCCTTCATTTGCATGTCAAAATGAAAATAGATACAAAGAGGCCTGATATCACAACTATTTTTTTGCCTTTTTTTTTTTTTTTAAAGCATATTTAAGAGAACCTGAAATGGTGGACACTTACAACCAAATCAAAAATTATATTTTTGCTACAGTTCCTCTCCTTTAAAACAAGTGTCTTCACAAAAGCTAACACCATTAATATTTGTATGGAAAGCCAAATAGCAGAATAACTGTGCAGAAATCCAGAGGAATATTTTAACCAAGCAATCCTTGAATGCCAGTTTGGTACTTTCTGTAATCTACTTGCATAGCTGAGGTCTTTATTTCCCTTAAGAGGATGCTGAGGATTTCTGTTAGTTTAAAATAAATTGTAACTAAAAAACCTCAAATCAAAGCAAAAATATCAACCCCATGCCGCCTGAAAAAAACAAAACACTAAAAAAATCCTGCCAGTGTAACAGACTGTGTAAATGGACATGAAGCTACATGCAGAGGGAAAAAATGATTGGACTAAGGTGAATGTTGAGAAAAATGTGTTTGTTCATTTGGAAACGAGTTTATAAACATCACAAATGTCTTCTGATTCCATTTCAAAAGCTTTTGAAAATAATTAACCAAATGCGTTTGGTGAAGTAAATATCTGTTTATCCAGAATGAGTGTGAGTAGGTGGTGATTATGTGCAAATGATTACTGATTGAGACAACAGTCTTAATTGCTGGGTGTAAATGAGTCCTCTGCCCATATGTCCTTTCTCAAGCTTGTACCTGATTTGAGATTAAGTCTTAAAGCAGGTTTGTGAATTCTCTCTAGCCTTACCTTTTCTCTGCTGTTTGCACCTCTTTCCATCTCACAGCAATCATCAGAGAGGCAAATTCTGGTGTGTCTTTGATTTAACAGAGAAGGCAGCTGAGGTTTATAGATATTCTTGAGACTTTGGAGTTTCCTTTCCACTCTAAAATCTGTTGGGGTTTAGGGTATGCATAGGAAGAAAAGCCAACGTAGTATTTGGCCTAGTGAGACAGTGGTTTACTGGAAATAATCCTACATTGGTAAGTGTTCTTAGGGATAGGTTTTGATTCCTAACTAAAGCTAAACTTTACAACCAAAATGGGAAAATCGACCTCCTTTATTTTAATACCTGAAGCATGGAATAGACCAGATTTCTAAGACTTCATTTTGTATGGTATTCTCTTTTTATTGTACTGTTAAGGTTGAGGTCATTGAGTACCATTTGGGTTGCACGTTGATTGTAAATCTTCTGAATATGGACTGAACATCTGAATTCAGACTGCTTTCCACAGAAATTTGCAGACTAGCTGATAGATAGTACTCAGATCTCAAAATGCTGAGTGGGTTCAAACTGTCAAAAGATGTTTCTATTAGGAAAAAGTATTTTTGCAATGATAGAGAAAAGGAATCTCTACTCAGATCAAGAAATTACTTTTCTATTTCTTAAGAGGACATCTCCATCTTAGAGCTTTTACATCTGGGACAAGAGGCCAAAAACTAAATATACAGAGGATCATCGTTGCATAGCTTCATTCTAGGATTATTTAACAATGCATAAAGCTCTGCTGGGACCAAAGCTGCTGATGAATTTGAGTCTCTGCCTGTAGGAAAGAATGGCTGTTGCTGTCTTGCCCTGTGTATCCATCTCAATTCAACTCTGCCCAGAAAGAAAAAGGAGCTATCATCATGTGACACTCTCCTGGAACTCCCCTCTTTTTCCCTAGCTTTCTATAACTTGTCTCATGGCTCTCAGATTTAGTGTTGCTTGTATGGTCAATGTTGCATGGCTAAAATCAGGCACATGAATGAGCATTGCAGAGAGTCATCTGAAGGACACTACATAAGAACATTTTGCTTGAGATCTCTGTCTCTCTAGAGTTGATATTTTCAGTGACAAAGAACATATCTCCTGACAGATCTTATACTTGTTTCTTACTCTACTACCGTATTTATAGGAAGAGGGCATTATATATTTCATGCTTCTGAGCTGCAGCTCAGAAATCATTCATTGACCACATTAAAACAATGCCAACCAGAGAAGAGTGTGTTTATCCCAGTCTTGGTACCCATGTTTCAAATCCTGTGTCACTGTGACTTCTTTCGCTCTGTACCACTCCACTCCTAAGAATTTATGAAACAAGTCAAAGCTGCACAGTGAAAATTTCCAATATTCCTTAGCACCATCTACTGTGCTTAAAAGTGATCATTATTTGCAAAGTAATATCTCGGTGTGGAAAGCACTAAAGAATGTGTAATGGCATGACAATGAGAGTGTACTTGACCTATGTGTCAGACGTATGTGTCTGTTTGGGAGAACTCTCTTTTGTATAGATTTGTTTCTTTTCAGTGCCTGTGACTTGAATTCTCAATTCAGTCCAGCATAAAACCATATTTTGTCTCTAATTTATGTTAAAAGCAATTACTGAATCTATAAGGCAGTAGAAATTATTGTAAGATCTTGATCCTGTGAGAATCTAATTGCATTGCACAGCCCAGAACATGGTGCTGTCTTTCCATGACAAAGGCAATGACTGGAAGAAAGTGTAGATAAGCTGGTGTTTCCTTTGGAGCACAAAGTAAAAGACCTCTCATAAACTCATACTCAGACTACTCCTCATTTTTCACCTAGTAACTGGCTGTCTACTGACAATCTCTCATCCATTAGAGATCATTTATCTATAAGATAAAATGTATTCTTGAGGAATGTAAAATCCAGGATGTCTATGAGATGGTCAATAATATGAATAGAGATGAGAGAGATTAAAATACATAAGTTCTTTCCCATAAAGTAATTAATCTATGTACCAAGAAACAGAGGAAGCTACTAGCTGAGTTTCAACCTGAAGTCTGTGTGACTGAAAGCACCTCTTGCCTGCAGTAAGGTCTCTGAGAAGTGGCAAATCCCACTACGATGTGATTCCTATTGCTGGTTTCAGTGACTGTTCAGATGTTTCATGTGTAGCACTTGAGATGCGGGCTCCTCCCAAGTGAATCACAGACTCATAGTTAAAAAGGTCTAGTCATCCCATCCATCATTCAGCAAGGATGAGCTTGTTCTCAAGAGGCTATTCCACTATATATCTGGTATCATAGCAGGACCTTCCTAATGTTCAGCTTAGTTCTTCTCCTGTATGAATTTCATTGCTTACTCCAGCTGAGTCTCAGGAGGAACGTTTCTAGTCTTGCTTGGCCAGGCTTCCTGCTTGGCAAAAAACTTATTTGACAAGGCCCAGATCTGTTACTGAATAGGCTATTGCTTCAGCCCAAATTCATACCAGCAAAATCTTAAATCCAGCAGAGCCTTCCAAAAGAAAAAAAGAAGGGAAGTGGGGAAAGGACAAACTGCCCCAGACTTCAGTGGGAGATACCCCTTTTCTTATCTGAAAGGCCAGAGGCAGTGTTACTGGTGATTTATGTCTAAATCCTGCAATATGCTCGGTTCTTCAGGCTCACCTCAAGGGACTAGGGACATGACCAGTGTACAGGATAAGAGGACAAAGAGATGTACCCAGCTGGTACTTCCTCATGATGTAATGCCAAGCTGTGTAGAAGCAGCTGAAGAGTTCCTAAAAGCTATAGATCACTACCCGGATGTAGCTGGTCCTAGCTAGTTAGGTTTATCTGCAAGGCTAATTACTTCATATGCAATGCCATACAACTGTGGCTATAGTGTTTTCAGCCTTCAAGCAGGCTCAGCTGACAGCAGGCTAGAGCTTTCTTTGCTATGCAGATGTGCAAATACACGCTAAACTGTCTACTCCCTGAGAAAGTAAAAGGACCTTGATTCTCCTACAGGAGTGTCAAACAAAGCCATCCAGCCATAGGTTGTTTCCCTCTCTGGCCTCCCTGACTGTCCAAGCCAAATGGAGCTACTTCAACACGAATGCTTGAGAGACACACAGTTTAAGAGGACCAAACTGTCCATTAGCTAGCGCACACTCTTGTAAGAGCAGCTGTGATTGACATGGTCATAGCAGATAAAGGACTTAAAGCCTTATCTTCAAAAAAAACCCGCAGAACAGTACAGTCACATACTCTGATCTTACTTGTTAGGTGTGTGTTTAGTGCATTCTAATTCAGATAATCACAATCTGAATAATTTAGACTGTAACCCATATTTGCAGTTGGTGAAAATTGATATTTCTAGTCTCTGAAATTCTCATACTTAACAATATTGTGCAAAGGATCTGCTGTGCCCTCTAAATGATGCAACCACATTTTGGAAGGAAATGATCAATCTCTCCAGAGAAGCAATCTGGATTTCCTCAGACATTCAGTAAGAGTCTGAGTAATTCTGTCTGCATGTGACTAGCAGCATATGGTATATTTTTACCTTTTTATTTCTCAGTTTCTATGAGTGCTTCAATTATTCTCTAATGGGCTAAGTTAGAAAAAGTGCCCAAGTATTCTGGAATTGCTAAGTTAAGAAGAGACCGGGCCATGTGAACTCTGGATTTCTGATGGCAGTCTGCAGAGAAATATGTGATGAAGAAGAGAGGAAAAACTAGCCAGGCTGGGATTGAAGAAATGAATTTGAATATGGGAGGGAGAAGTTAAAAAGGAATCCTTAAATAGTTGAGATAAGCTTTAGTATCCTTATATCTTTATTTGAACTAGGCTGTTGAACATTCATAGCCTCTCTATCTCACATCTATGCCCCTTGAGATACGCCTCATAATTCATCACTTAGGGAGTAATACATTTGTAAGAGCTGATGTTGACGTAGGTCTGGTCTACCTGAGCTAATTAACACCAGTGGCTTTTCTCCTGTATAAGGGAAAGAAGCTTTGCAGGAGTGCACTTCACAGATTCCATTTTGTCCCAAGACTCTCAAAAGTCTGTGTAGTATGATACTCATTTTGTGGTATTGGCTAGCAGTTCCTGCTTGCTAGATAGTAGTGTGCACAGATCGTACCAAGTCTGTCAGAATAACAGGAGAGTTTTTTCTTCCTTCTATTATCTCTACCTCTCCTACCCATTCCCCTAGGAAAACATGTTATTAAATTTTTGTAACAATTAAAGAAGAGTTGTTTATAGAAATCAAACTGAGTTGAATTTTAATCTCAGTTAAATATTTATGTGTATAAAAATCTTTATCTAATGTATGTTGCAAAAGATAGGAAAAAGGGGCTTTTTACTGATGGGACTTCCAGGTACAACGAAGAGCAGATAAACTGCAGACTCTCTTATAGTTCTTACATCCATTTGTATATCACTGAATTTTCTCTTTTGTCATATCTTTGAAATCTCAGATGACTCAGACATAGATCATTTCTTGTAAATTCAGTGCAAGTTGGCTGAAACTTTAACATCTCAAGGAGTCTTAATAGCTTTCCAGATCTGACTTGTTCAAAATGCTGTTCAGGCATGACCTACTTAATCCTTCCAACACTTCAATAAAATGTTTAGCATATATAAGTAATGTTTTAGAGGTGAACTCATAATACGCTATTTATTGGCAGTTGTACATTTCTGCAAATTAAAAGTTTGTGAGCACATTGCAGATATTTTAGACATGCATTATTCAGAAGAATCCAATAAATTCCTGAACAAATGTTTTCTTTACCAGTGAATCACAAATGATTGAAAAAGTAGTATGCAGGATCCAAAAAATTATATGGGGTTGGTTAGCAATGATGATCATGTGATACTGTGTCATTTGATGATTAGCGTATTTATATAAATCACCAACATAGGGCAAATTTTGTAGTTTACAGTTGCATAAAACATTTAATTTCTTTTTTTCTATATAGAATTTCTGTCCAGCTGATATCTCTTGCTGGTAGATCCTGTCACCTCAAACATCCCTCAAAAGGCAACACAAAAAGACTGCAACTGAATGCAAGCAAATTTTCAAAATCCTATTCAAAGTAATAATTTTTTCTTAAATTCACTAAGTTTTGTCACTCAATGTTACTAAAGAAAAGATAAAGGAAATAAACCATAAGTAATATCAGCTTTTGGTCACTAAGAAACATGCATTGTCAAACAGAGCTGTGTTATTCTAGGTATGTAATGGGAGAAAAAAAATTCAATACATAATTGAACTCCTATCAACTATGTAATAATATCCCAAATGAGTGCTTATTTTTAATTTCTAAAATATTGGCTTTCATTGTTACTTACGCCAAGTTGTTAAGTGTGCAATGGATGTGTGGTCTAGTGTGACAATTCTGAATTCTAAGATAAACTCATTGTGTTGTAATAGCATTCAGCTCCTCCCTTATCTATTGTTCTATTGGAAATTCTGGAACATGGAAAAGTGCAAAACCATAGTTTCTCTCTCACTAATTTTATTAAATCTATTTCCTATACCTCTATCCCAGCTTCACACAAAACTCCTCCCTGTAGAATCACCCAGAATTACCTTCTTTTGCTTTCAGTGGCCACTCTGGCCCAAACCATGGCATTTATATAGAGAAAGAAATTTCCCTCAGAAGTCGTCGTTTATTGTCCTTGATAATTCCCACAAAAATTATGTAGAGCTCAGAAATGAGAAAGGCTTTCCTAACCATCACTTCTAGATGCTCTGAGTGAGCTCCAAGGGGCAGATTGGGAAGGTTTCCTGCTCTGTGCATTCTCCATCCATGGAGGGGCACCCAGTGCCATTTGAACTCGAGGCACTTCCCTGGGCTCCCTGTTTTACAGCTGGGCTCAGGGAGACAGCTGTCCTGGCTTTGTCTTGGTATGCCCAGGCAGAAACAATCAAATCTCAATAAACAAGCTGCTGTTGTTTGACCAGGAGACAAGCTTATTGATTCCTGACTACGTTTATCACATAGCCTGCAGAACTCACAAAGTTTAAAATTTTTTGGGGGGGGAGGGTGGAGGAAGGGGAAGATGATAGTTGCTGCTGATGTCTGCACATCCAGTACAGCAAAAGGACTGCCTGTTTGAGGAAGAAGATGCTACTGCTGTAGCAATGCATTACCTAAAGCCATATAAGAGGGGTACACTGCTTGATGTGTATTTTACTCAGCAAATTTAGCAGTCCTGAACCTAGCACTGCTATGCCTGTCAGACTCCTCACCCTGTTTGTCATCTGATGTGCACACACCTGCACCTTCCCTCCTAGAGCCAGACTGGAACCAGCTATTATCTTTCTCTCTGAAAATAAACATGCCTATTATGCTCTAAAATTAGGATGCTTTTCCTTCCCTTCCACCTTTCACAGTGGTCATAAACTAACAGGGAGACTGCTGAAATTCAGTAAGTTTCTGTTTATATACAGGCTGGGTCTGGTTTTAGTGTTCTTCGTAACTGGAAAAGGCAAGCATAACTCTTAATTCCCACACTGCTATGTTTAGGGCACAGCCTAAATGTGTCTGTGTTATATGTGGCTATGGCAAGTCTGGCACAAACAGACCTGGTGTGAACAGAAATTGTTCCATGAATGAATACAACTAAAATTTGGTTTTTACTTTCTTTAGGAACAGTGCCTATAAATCTGTCCTCTCAGATTATACATATATACAGGGGAAAAAACCATAATCCACTATGCAGAGTTATCATAACATAGATACTGGGACTACACCAAACACGGTTCACACTTGTCTTGCCTGAAAATTCCTCAAAACCAGTAGAAAGCTCCCCTTGACTTTGAAGGCTCTGGTCAGGTCCATATAAGGCATACAAGCCCCTAAAGATTTACCTGTAGGTACAGTTAAGTGTTTGCTTATGCAAATATCAAGTGTTTCCTGAGTTGTATGAATGTTTGCATTTTAAAGCTCACCTGCTCTTATGATGCCTTAAATGTTTGATTTAATTATTCCAACTTTCTGCATAGTTGGGACTGTGGATGAGAAAGGATGGGGGCTAAGAAAAAGGAGAAATAAGTGGTGACAATATAGGTAAGTCAAGGTAGAAGTCAAGAAGCAAAATCAAAAGGAAGAGAACTGAAAGACAGCGGGGAGAAGAGTGAGTGAGACAAGAAAGAGCACATCCTGGAGATGGCCTAGTAGAAGCTTGATTTACCTATTAAACTGCAAATGAAAGAAACGAAAGTGGGAATACAGAATGCTTAGAGCAAAGATGGCAGCTCATGCTCTGAGGTACTGTTTTACAGGTTCCTGTTGTGTGGTGTGTGCTGGGAGGGCTGACAAGGGGGAAGGAGGGCCAGAGACAGACTGAAACCACCTACAGAGAAAATATGTCTCTCCTTCTCCCTTCAGTTCCCTCTGTCCTCCCCCCACCCCCCAGGCCTCTACACCGCTGCTTGTGGTTCCAGTAATCACTGATGCATTCAGCATGTCTGGGTGCTGCGGTGTTCGGGCAGCTGGGGGCGGCTGCTGTGTGCAGGTTTCCTGCCCATCTCCGCAGCGATGTAGTAAGTAACTGGGTACAGTGTTGTGAAAGTTGTGAATTGGGACTGGTACTATGATTTCCTGCTTGTGCTCTGCTGGGAGCCGTGTGAGGCAGCCAGGGACTGAGTGCTTTGGGATGGTGCTAGGAACAAGAAAGCTGATAGTGCCACATGGTCTGTCAGCGGAGAAACCTTGGTGCAAAGAATTTCTTACGGCTTACATGAGCAATTCTGGCTGTTGAAATTTTTTGCCCATGTTGGATTAGTGAGTTATTTAGGGATCTGGGGCAAACCAGTAGAACAGGCTGATGAATGCATGCAGTAGGTGCCAATCTGGGTTGTTGCCTTTTTCAGAAGTAAACAACTAAGAGCTGTTGTTCATCTTCCTAACTCTGTGCAGGACACAGACTGTAAATTACATCTAGGAACAAAAGGTTGATGGAAGTAGAACCGGGTGCCCAACTTCCCAAGGGAGTGCTTTGCCCCCCAGCCAAAAGAGTAGCTTTTCTGGCTTAAACCAGCACAGGCTCCTCTCGTGCCTTCCCGTCAGCACTCAGAGGCCAAGAAAAGTGTGCAGTACAGGATTTTCTACGCTAAAGCATTTACAACCATTTCCATTACAAAACCTGGTTTCAGGGTTGATCATGGAAATTAAATTTGGTCCAAAATGCAGCAAATGAGATTGTAGTCTAGGGACATAGGAGGAAATCTTATTAAAACTACCATATCTTATTGAGATTACAGTTAAATGTGCATTAAATCCTCCCACCTCCCCTGAAACTGACTTACAGCCAGTCTCACAGACCAGCTGTAGTCTATGCAAAATGGGTACTGGCGTGACCAGAATTACCTAATGAGATATGTGCTTTTTATATTCACCATGTTCTTCAACTTCCCATAATAATCTTCAAAATTACACCAAAATATGTTCAGAAAAGGATTTTTTTAATTAAAAAAAAAATCTTTCTGCTAATAATAGAAAAAAAAGTTTTTCAAATTAGGAAATTAGGAGCTTCCTTTTTGGAAGTTTATGTATTTTTACAAATGCCAGCTATTTTGACAGAAACAAAATTCCATTCTTCCCACCTTTCAGTTGTTCCCATTTGATAGTGAAACCAATCATCTTTTGTGTCATTTTTCTCATTGTAGGTTCAACATTCACCTTCTGATCTGTCAAAAAAAAAAATCCAAATAAATATACATTATAGGGAGAGGTTGTCCCACTAAATTCAGTGGAATTCTGGCCTTTGACTTCAGCTAGGTCAGAATTTCAACCTCTATGGGGATCCCTGCAAAAGCATCTCTTTACATTGCTATAAGCCATGCATGTTCTTTTTCTAGGGCTCAAACAAATGTACTCCCTAATAGGATTTTTATAAAAATTAATTGGCGTTGGCTATGGTTCACGTATATGATAAAATCACAAATGAGTTATTTTCATGTTCCTGTACTATATTGCACCATCATAGATTCAGTATCTGCTGTGTCAAAGGCTTTACAGAAAAACACTTGTTTAAATGTTGGGGGTTTATCCTTTTTAATGGTATTGTTTCATTCTCTTTGGAAAACTTAATTTATTTGGTACCATTTATTATTTTACAAATTTTTAGTCCCAGTAATTGAACTCCTTGTTACCAAGGAAGTAAGCAAATTCCAAAAGCCCAGACATTTAACTACATGATTTGTGATTTTAACAATGATGTTATGGGAACAAATCCACAATGGAAATAAACTGATAGGCTCAGTTTAAAGCGATACTCTGCTGCATTTCCTCAGCTAAAGATTTGCTTTAGGATTTTTCTGTTCCTGTATATTAAGATTATTCCAAGCTAAAGGAAAAGTTCTGTATTTCTCACAAAGAAAACCCCCAAACCAAGAAAACTTTTCCCAGAGCTGTACATCTCCTATGTCTAAATTTTCTGGGTAGCATCAGGCCCTGCATTCAGGCTAAATTTGGACTGCTGTCTACCTCAGGTCAACATATTTTAGGGGAGAAATACCCTTTTTGGGTGGCAAAGAAGGAAATATTTTTGTGTCATTTTTAAAATTATTATATTTATTTACTTGTTAATCGCAGCTCTTTAAAGTGCTCAGCGTGTTGAAATGCAAGTGTGTGTCCTAGGCTGGCATGTAAGCAAGCATATGGGACTTGAAATGGACAAACTTGTGTTATATACATACAGTGCATTAATTATTCTGTAGTTTATCACATGAAATGACGTACTGTGATGAATTCTTCTTGTATACATGTGTCTTTTCCTTTTGCATTTGGTACTAGCACATCTATCCACCTGGTCTAAACATGTCTAATCTTAGCCCAATTTTATAGGGCAAGAAAGAGACTTTCCAAAACCCTGCCAAACACACGCAGAAGTACTGAGAAGTCTAAGATGCATATCAAATGTTATTCAGTATTGAGAAAACAACTTGTTCACAATCTGATGTCAGAAGGGCTATAATTAGAACTTCAGACCAGGAAGAGACTAGGAATTTCCACTCCTGGTATAATAAGACTTTTACATCTGCAACACTTGCCCATATCCCTGGAATGGACATTATTCTCCATTTACCTGTGCCAAAGAAAACTTATTTTCATTTTTTCATTCCATATAATTGTGAATATAGGATGATAACAGAGAGTTATTTTATGTTCATCAAAAAATAAGACTCAAAGATACCTAAATTTCAATCAAATATTCCATTCTTTTGTTTCATCCATAGGGATGAATTTTAAAAGTCATTTAGCAATTGAAGATATGCTTAGTAAACTTATAGCATGTATTAACTGTGCACATTTTAAGTCTTACTAAACATCATTCATACATTTCAATGCCAAAATATGCATAGCTATAAATATACAGGAATTCACAGAACTATTTCTTTTCTACTACTATACACAGTGAGATGTTTCGGAGATTGTTGTTTCTTTGCTTTTAAAGCTGTTTGCTTCAAAAGAAAAAGTGGCACATTCACTCGATAAAACATATATTATCTGTAACTTCAAAGTTACTAGCTTCTTAATAAAAAGAAAAGCCTGTTGGAACCTGTTGCTAAAAATTTGGCTGATTGAGGAAAGGATAGCCAGCTGTCTCTAAGTCAAATGTCGAAGAAAAGGCAAAGTCCGCAAAACCTCTTTGTGTAATGTTCTTCTGTCTGTGGGTGGAAAGACCTGCATGTATTTTTCCATTGTTTGTGTTAACAGAGATTAAAAATTAATGAGAAAATTCTTTCAAATGGGAGGATTGAAAAAATGGTAATCTGATATAGAACTGTTCCTTTCAAATTTGCCAAGTGAAACCGAAATTGGACAATTACTGGTTGTCAGTCACTGGTGCATGTTGGTTGGTAAAGGTGAGATGTACTGGCTTCGCTGATGCCTGATCAACCCCTCATTCCACTGCACACAAACCACTGTTGCAGTTCTGCAGCTCTGAAGGGAGGCCAGTGTATGGAGACACCACAAGAAATTACTAAGGCATACAACTGGCCTTTCACTTATCTACACAGGCTTTGAGGTTTTCACCAGAAATTTCATGTGGCATGTAGATTCACACCAAACCCCACGCGGCAATGAACATACGTACCTCAGGAACTGAGACGTTGTCTGACTGTCGGACTGTTACATGTTCTCATCTGGTTTCTCTGCTTTGTGAATCGGGAATAGGAGGAATAATTCCTTCCGTACCTCATACCTTCAATACAAGAAAATATCAGCCTTAGTCCTCAGTATCACTGCTGGTACTGGCATTAGTTACCATTTTTCTTGGAGCAGCCTGTGCAATGGGCTGTGGGAGACAGAGCCGCTTCAACTTACCTTCTGCGTGAGGTTATCTTCCAGGGATGAACAGAAACATTTTAGAAAGGTTCGTTGCAGGGTAGGCATTTTGCTTGTTTTAAATTGAACTGCAAAAAGACAAAACAGTGAGATGGGACAAAATAAGCAAAATATTTTGGGGAAACATTCATGAAGTTGTAGACAATTTGCTAGGGTTCAGAAACTCTAGTGCTTTATGTTCACCTGGTTTGCAATAATGAGGAGATTTTAAATTCAGGAGGGGAAGCTTATAACAAACAGTGCCTTTCTGAGCTACTAATGAGATTACACACATTTTCCTGCAAGCACAGCAAGTATAACTTTTGACTGTACTTGTGTAAGAAGAGGAGGTTTAGTGCCTCTTTAAAACTGGAGTGCGGCTGCTTAGTCAGAGCTAGCTCCCCTCCCACCCCTCTTCTTCCACTGCTGGGTAACTTTTTTTGTAATCTGGGTGTGACTTTGAATGAGCTCCCCCTCCCAGTTATGTCATTAGTTCAGTTCCTTTGAATCAGAATAAAAAGTGCAGCAAACTTCAGACTCATTGACTACAGCTTAACAAGCATCGGGGCTTTTTTCTTTCCACAGCTTGAAAGGATCTCTGGTTTTTACAAAACCGTTCCGGTAAAACAATGACAAGCTTGTCCTTATGGGCGACTGTTGGATTATGTTTGCTGAAGCTTTGTCTAGCAGAAACGCGTAAGTTTTATTTATGAATGAAAACACTTATGGTTGCTGATAAGTTTGTTTCAGACAGCAAGAGCTCTTCAGCTAGATAGCCAACAGCTTTATTGCATCTATATAAAGTTTAATTATTTTTAAAAGTTATCAGAAATACCTTAGAACTGTAACCTCAGCTGTGCTGGTTTGTACAATCATGGAAAGCTGTGTATTGCTTGTAAAGGGCAATTCCAGACCTATAAAAAGTGAATTGTAGATCATAAAAGTTAAGTTTAAACTAAGAACAGAAGTACATTAGGGAATTCAGAATAGCTCTGGTAAAGCTTGGTTTGATGATGTGACTGCTGTTACATACTTAGTTTGCTCTCCCAGCTCTGTTTCAGACATTAGCGAAAAGAGGAGGGATGGGGAGATGAACACCCCCCACAGCATACAACTGCATTCTTGAGTTTACATGGGCTGAGCTAACAGCTAATAATGCATTTGGACACAGCCTTGCTGAACAGAAGCAAAACTGCAGTGATTTGTGACTGAAATTTGGAGAGCTTTTATGCCAGGCATGCTTGTTTCTGACTTCATAAGGTTTCTTTTGGGTTGACTGATGAGGTTTGTGGAACAAAGTGGGTTAGGAGTGACCACAAAGTTGTTTATCAGTTAACTTTCTGTAGCTTCGTTATCTGCTTCAAATATTTGTATTTTAAAATGAAATGTTAATACAGAGAAAAAAAATTAAAAATTGTATGCCCAAAATGACAAAATGCTTTTGAAATTTCTCATAGGGCAGGCTTAACTGCGTTTGAGGGAAATGGCCATGCTTTTAACAGACTCTCACTGTGACAGAAACTGCCTCAAGGTGTTTTGTGGTTCGGGATAACAAATACGATTCTATGTTATTTTTCTACTCATCAGTTACAGAAGTCTAACAAACAACATTTTTTTCATGGCCAATGTCACACAAAGGCTCTGTGTGTGTTTATAGTAAATATATATATATATCTACATATATAATTTGTTCTAGCAGCAGAGAATACTTCTGTAGTGGTTGCGGCACTGCCAGGCTGTGAATGGGTGTGTCGGAGTGAATACTTCCCAGTGCATCTGTGATAGGTGAAGCACCCTCATTGCTTTTCTTTCTAAAATTGTCTGTTGTACCAGAACAGTCTTGCTAAAATCAGATATATGGATAAAGCCCTTAGAGAAACGGCAGAGATTCTGTAGGCAAATAAAGTATGCCAGAAATGTGTTTAAAACCTTGGCTTGGTCCAAGTCCGTATGCTGTGTAAGTATTATAATCATTTGGTTACCATGCACTCAACTGATTTCTCCTTTTATGAGCTTCCAGGAGCGTCCTAAAGAAGCAGGATCTGCACTGACTCTAGGAGTAATGCGTTTTTACAGTGAGACATAGCAGAAAACCCTATCATCTAGTCTTCAGCATAGTTACATTACTTCAGCAAGTATGCCAAACTTCCCATATGCCCCACAGGGAAGTTTTCTTAATGGCTTAGCAAGGTATTAGATTATAGCTACAACATATTTTAGTTGCTATGTGGTACATTCCAGCATGACTTTGTAGTCAGTAATGACATCAAAAAAGCAGTTAATGGTGGTTTTATTTTCTTTTTTAAGCCTGTGACTTTGCTATGTATCATAGAGTAGTGGCCATTGTTGTTGGGAAACACCTTGCTTGAAGACAAAATTCCTATCTGCTCCTGAACTGGAATTTTGATACTTTTAGTACAGAATTAGAAATTAGAGAGGACCTGGGATTACTGTTAACATGATTACTAAAGGAAATATGAGATACAGGAAGCAGCTGAAAAATTTACTCATCCTGAATTCTGTGCTGCTGTGATCGTACTGACACGTGAGTGAGATGTACTTATGGAATTGACATGACTTTTGTTGTCTAAGGAGTCTGGATCCAGGAGGATATAGATGCTGACATCTTGGTTCAGGGTGATTCTGGGGGAGATTTTCCCCTGTGAGTATATGTACAAATATTTCTCTCAAAGTTCTCCTTGATTAACACAAAGCAAATCCTAGAATTTTGATGCCCAAACTGGAAGAAGCTAGAATAGAAGTAGTAGTAAAGATGAAATGAAAAGAGGGAGAATGAGTCCACCAGTGGGAGGAAGGAGCTTAGCTGTTAGCACTGGAGAGGTTGCCAGAGTGTCAGTACAAAGCTCTGATACAGGGCTACTACAGCTATCAGTCAGTCACGAAGGAAGGGACCTGCCTGCCTCAGCTTATATATGCATCATGTAAATTTGTAAATAAAGCAGATTGAAGAAGCTCTTCGTGCTAGTTTATTTTCACTTAGTCCTTACAGTCCTCTTGGCTATTTCCCAAAAGCTGCAAAATAAATAGACTTTATTAAAGTTCACTTGAACTTCCATCATCGTTTAATGTAAGGTTTATATACCTGCCCTTGAAATACTGTCACGCACAGAGGCAACAAACCATGGCAGAGGATTGTCTTGCAGTCTTTGGAGAAATGTTTGTTGGTTCTTTAGTTACTGATGTTCAGCACAATGCAGAACCATTACCTTGAAAACAGGAAGTCAGAGAAAGGCTTAATGAGGAAAGATAACATCATAAAATTGAGGAAGAACTTTTTAAACTAAATGCTTTTAAAACCACTGGTAGCTCTAGCCAAAGTTAAATGAAATGTTCTTCCATACCTGGTGTGTCTTTCTTTCCAGAACAGTTCCCATGACATTTGTAGGCCAGGACTTGAAGAGACTATTAATATTGCATTTATTCATCTAGCACCTTAAACATGCATGTAGTTCCACTGTAGCCAGAATGTGCCAGCAGGAAGAGATGTCCTGAGATGCTGATAGACAGGTATAAACAGCAGAGAGAATCGTGAGCTCATTACTGCTAAAATACTTGTAGAAAAGATGGGTTCTCAATAGTTTAATAAAGGGGTAAAAAAAAAAAATTATTTCATTGAAGGTCAACTGCCATTTCAAATGAGAGAACTTATGGAAGAGAGCAGGAAAATACAGCGAGGAAAAATGTAGGTCTCAAAGGGATGTTTGGTTGTATGGTAAGGAGCATGGTAGATTGCAGGAAGCAACTAAAACCAGTTATGAAATCTAATAGCATGAAGTCTTAAAGAATTTAAGTTAGAGAAGAAATTGGAAATGTATCCAAGCAAGAACCTAGTGTAAACCTCTGCTGACATTTCCACTAATTTGGATAGCAACTGTCAGGAACAAGGGAAAATAAATGAGAAATAAAAAAAGATAGCAACAGCAGTAATCAAGTTAATGTTAATAGGAGTGGAACCTATATAAATGTGAAAAATTAGAAGAACTAAAACCTGTGTTGCTGATATGGTGGAGGGGAAAGCTCTGGTGAGCTCTGTGGGATATGATTTAATTAAAAGGCAAAGGGCAAACAATATAAGATGGCAATGTTCTTGCCAGAGAAGAGATGGTATTCAGAGGGAGTGGCTAGACAGTAGTACTAATTAGATTTGAAAATAGGTTGATAAGAGACATTGCTTTTAAGGACACATTAGATAAGGACAGACTATCTTAATACCTTTAAAGGACAATTTGACTATTGGTGATTGTGCTACTGGGTAAGAAGATGGAGTAGACCTCTGGTAACTGTTTCTTCTTTGATAAAAGGATAATTTTAGTTATGAATGTAGTTGACTGGTAGTGAAATACATTGTAGAGAAGCAGAGAAAAAATGCTGTAGAGCTTCTTATTTATGGAGAGGATAAGTCAGCCCAAGAACTTAAGCTTTTTTTTGATTTCAGAGATGCTGTAAGAAGCCTTCTCCATTTGCTTTCTGTTCGTCTTGCCTCACATTTCTGTGCTTGCATTAATGGATAAGTGTTTGAAAATACAGTCAAGATAGAAAATTATAATTCTCAACTTCATATGACATGTGTTCCATTATTTACAAAACATCGATTTATTTTTTTTAGAGGACCCTATGTGAGAGAGTAAGGGAAGGTGCTCTACCAAACTCTCCTCTAAAATTGCCTTTTTCAGGACCAAGGCTAAATGTGCATAGCTACCTGTGAACTATAAGTTCATAGAGAAAGTAATCATGAAACAAACGTGACCCACCACATTAATTGTGCCTACTGTGAAAACAGTACAACGTTGTACTGGAACAATTCAGTGTTCAAAATGTGTGATATTTTAGCATCAGCTGGAACCTGAGAACATGCTTTATCGAACTTCATTTTTCAAAACTAAATTGTATTCTTAGACTAGAGAAGCTCTGTCATGGTTTAACTCCCACCATGCAGCCACAGATTCAGAGTTCAACTCCCCCACCCACAAGTACAAACTTCCAATTGAAGGCCAGCAAAGTGAGGGGATCAGGACAGAAGTGAGGTTTGTCACCAACACGTCTCTGATAACATACATCATGGTTGCTACCAAGTAAATCCCACATCCACAGTCTAGTTTGTTCTTTGCCTTTACCTGTGAGGGTTTCTTTGTGATGTATCTGGTGGTTTGGACTGTTCTCCATGGGTTATTGACACTGTGGACATGAAGCCAGCTTAGCGTAGCTGCTAGTTATTTTCCAGACTAAACCAGAAGTTCATCAGCAGTTGTCTCTCACTCCCAGGGAGGTAATAATTATTGCAAAGCCATCACACACTGTAATTATCAGTGACCATTATGGCTGCTGCTTATACTGGTGGCAGGTGTCAGTCCTGAATGTTTATCAGTTTCCTCCCCACTAAATCACAGGCCTCCATCCAGTGGCACCAGCAGTAATATCAGTAGCAGCTGGCTGTGATTTTCCTCTCTTTCCGTGGCTGCCAGAGCTGACCCCACCCCAGAGACGCCAGGCCAGCCTGTCCTGTGAACGAGTTTGCAGGCAGTAATGCGAGATGGCAACTGAGAGAAAAAGGGAGTTTCCTTGGAGAATCTTTTCAGTCAGATCAAAAGTTCAGCTAATTGCAATTTAAAGTTCAAACCTCCGTGACTCTTTTCCCGCCTAACAAAACCTGCAGTAATTTTTGGAGTCTGTGCTTCCAGTTAAGAATGTAATTGAACTCCCTTTTGTACGCACTGGCTTTGGGACTTTCCAGTTCCTCTAGATGACAACACTGGCAGCATTACATAATGCAGCAGTCTTATTTCAGTACAATAACGTTCAACCCTCACATTGTGAAACAGGGAAAAAAAGAGAAGACATAAAGGAGTTGAAGAATAACCTATAATTTTAGCAATTACTAACATGGAGGCTCAAGCATGCCAATTCAAAGTAAAAATTGTAGAGAAGACCTGAATTTTACTTAAATTTGCAGTTTGAAAAATACATTGCTTCACTTTTTTCTGTCCTTCTATTGATGACTGAGCTAGGCTAAATAGCTGGAAGTTCTAAGAGACTGTTGTTTCTTTGCAAAAAAAAAAAAAAGAAAAGAAAAAAATCAGACATGCAGCAGCTGTTGTAAAACTTCCATCCCTGTTTTTGCTAATCATACCATTCCAGTGTGAGATGGTTATAAAAGAGGTTGCCAGCATACAGGATGACAGCTGCCTAGGAAAACAGCATTAGTCAGCCATCATCAACGACACAGTTAATATCTGTTTTACTAAATACCTGCTTCTGTAAATAAGAAGCTGCCCCTGACAAAATGTATCATAGCAAAAAATCTTCTGTGACATAGCTTTTGTTGAATATACGTATCTGACCGTGGCAGCATGTTAGCACTGCCCACAGCAGAACGGGTTCTCAGAAGTGTATTTCCCTAGGGGTTTTTTTAATTGTTATTTTTGTTAATGGATATGTGTCTATAAAGAAACAGGGTGTGGTATGTGTGGGTAGATGTAATGAATAGTTTCTTGCAGCATTCCCATACAGAAAAGAGAGGTTAACTGGAACTCAGCATATGGTCCATGGTCACCCGGGACTCTGTGAGCAGGTATGCGTGAGCTCTGTCCAGGCAGCAGGCGAGCTGCTATCCAAATCAGGGTCTTAAAAGTCACGCACCAACCATAAGTTGTCAGCCTTTCTGAGAGAAAATACCTTGCCACCAGTGAGGCTTATCAGCAAGCGTCTCACGCTTGCCAGAGCAGCAGGACTGCAGCCATGTTCAGCGAGCAGGAAGAACCCATGTGCCCACTCAGAACAGACTGAGCAAGCTGGCAACTGCTTTTTCTACAGTACATAAATGCAATAGTTCAACAGTGCTGTAAGGGTGATTGTGATGGTAGTGATCAATAGTTTACCTATGCATTGCCATCAGCTGATGCCCATCTTGTAGATGAGATGGAGTATCCCTGGTGCAGAACGAGGACAACGAGGGGGTTGGACTAGATGATCTACTAAGGTGCCTTCCAACCCTATGATTCTGTGATTCTATGATTCTATGACACTAAGGCAGTGATACAGTTTATAACTGCTAGGGGCAGCCAGGTCTTCCCAACTCCATCACAGTGCTCGGAATGAGGCTGTGCTTCTGCACAAGGAATGTGGAATAGTTAACTGGGCAGGTTCAAGGGAACCTGCTAGTATTTGCCAATTATAAAGAAACATGATACATTAATAACGAAGACACTGAGAGTGAGGCCTGAACTCAGTGTTTTGCGTTCACTCACTTTTCTATTCTTCCTTCTGCTTCATTAGGTGTCCTCCATTAATTTACATGTCCTTTCCCTTTTCCATCATTCACTCAGGCGTGTATGTGCAGAAAAAAAGCGCCTCTTTTGCTAATGACTCTTCATATTTATAAATGTAGGGTTTTATTTTCTGTTCCTATATATCGCTTATGCATAAATTCAACATATGGGAACACAGAATATGGAAGTGAAATAATATGTATTCTGTTCAAATTAATTTCTCCAGTAGCAGTGCTATAAAAATCAGGTAAAACTTTTCTTTGTCGGTCTGACAATTTTATCCTGTTTACTTGTGTGTGTGCTATCTATACACACACTGAAGACTGGCAGCTATTTTCAGTTCAGTAGGGCTTGGTTCCTGTTAGCCAAAAGAAAGTATAGTTTTCTTTAAAAGTTCTTATCTAGACTTATAATTTTATGATTAGTGATGTTTGAAGCTGTTTGGCAAATGATAACTGACTTAAATCTTTTGTCATACTGCCAAACTTCTTAGACTCAAGAACTTTAAAATCAATTTAATAATTAACTGAAGAATGATGTCTTAAATTTAGTTAAGTTTCTCTCCTGTTTGAAGCAATACTTCCTAGTATTGCTAGGAATACTATATATAACTATCAGCTGTCTTCTTGAGTTCCTGGGGGATATTTGCTCATAAAGGCTTGATACTCTGGGAAGGCTGAGTGCCGAGAGACATAAAATGACCCAGCAAAGCAGAGGAAGAGCCAAGAACAGACCCACTGTCTCTAACCCAAAGATGGGCCACTTGGTCGCAATGCCAGAAGGCCACGTGGCCAGAACGTTACAAGTCCAGAGAAGTTTGAATGTCACTGTGCAGCAACTAGGTACATCCAGGTGGTACCTAGGTGTATCTTTTAAATGTCCACATCTTCTTTTGAACAACTTTTTCTGTTTCTCACACTTTTCCCCACTAATCTGTCTCTGTCTCTCTGGGAGATCTGACTGAAACGGTCCAATAAATCTGATAGACTCTTGGCAGCCTGTGTCTGGGATAGAAGGCTAAATCCATTTGATCCATTAAAGCTTCTGCTTAATAGCTTAGTCATTCTCAGGCAAACTGAGAATGTAAAGAGCAAGTTCTTCTTTCAAGAGACGGGCCTCAGAGAAGACTCAAATGACAAGAAAATTCTCTTATTCATATTTTTTATGATTTTCTTTTGATTTCAGCCTACAGCACTGGCAAGTCTCACTTACTGTCATTATGTTCAACATTAGGCTAATAGGGCAGGAGAATCCAGTGACGACAGAAGACTGGTATTAACAAAATACCACTCTTATATTGCAAGAGTCATTTTGCCTTCTCGGGAGTAGCAAAAACTCTTCTGGCACACAAAATAAAAATACTTTTCTTGAAATCTCGTATTGAGCTCTAAACTCTTAAACTCCTTATTTCTAGAAAGTAACAAAATTATTTTATAGGCTACAGAGAACAGATACTTGGTGGTTCCAAGCAGCGTGGCCAGCAGGGTGAGGGGGGGGATTCTGCCCCTCCGCTCTGGTGGGACCCCAGCTGGAGTAATGCATCCAGCTCTGGAGCCCTCAGCACAAGGACATGGACCTGTTGGAACGGGTCCAGTGGAGGGCCACGNCCAGGGAAGTTGTCGAAGCCTCATCCCTGGAAAAGTTCAAGGCCAGGCTGGATGAGGCTTTGAGCAGCCTGGTCTAGTGGAAGCTGTCCCTGCCTACGGCCGGGGGCTTTTTAGGGTCCCTCCCAACCCAAACCATTCAGTGATTCTGTGGTTTTCTCAACATCTCCTTGACCTGCCAAGTCTCACACATTATCTAGTAGTGATATATTTTGTGTTCATACTGAACATAGCACAGCATTTACTGACTTTTAAAACAGTGAAGCAGAGGCAATCTTAGAGCATCACAGAAGGGTGAGACCAGCACAATTATTCATTTTTTTTCAGAGCATCTCTAGGGATAAGTGCTAGACAGTATTTTCTGTCTCTGTGGGTTCATGTGAATTAGAGAAAAGCCAAATCATCCAGTTTTCCAAGAGGATGCAGGTCCTGTGACTTGGATATTATTAAGACCAATGACTGAATCCAAATTTGTTTTCTGTTAACACTTTGCTCAGAGTATATTTTCATCCAGGTAGTTCATATAACAAGTAGTTTGTGTTTCTTTTTGGAGCTGGAGATCTTTTTTCTTCTTCTTTTATTTTGCCTGACAATGCCTGTTACTTATATGCATGCCAGTGGGGGACAGCCCTATGGTAAATTAGTGTAGAGTACACAACATATTACATGCAAAACAATGCAAGACTGGTAAAATGTTGCAGCAGTGCCCTTAAAGATCAGTGAAATTTCTATCCAAAATTTTCCATTTGCAAATGAATGGATTCTTTAATTATTTGCTTTGCTGAGTGAAGGAGGAAAAGTTCAAAAAGCCTTCTCTACCTGACTAGGTTACCCTTCAAAATAGAATATAGGCAATAATATTATCCTCAATTGCTTCTATGTTGCCACAATTCAGTTTTAAAAATATAGCATAGCCACAGCATTGGAAGTCTTGGGCCATGCAGGAGTTATATCCATTAATAACCTACAACAGTGTTGTGGATAACATCTACTTGATGATACACATCCACGTCTTCAAAGCTCAAGGTGGGGATTAGTAGCAAAATGCAGTGCTTTCTCCTCGGTATATCCTACAGCACCTTAAACATTTGAGTATTTGGACATCAACTTGTGTCTGAGATGTATTCCATCCATTTGTCCTCTGCTGTATTCTTTAAGTACTGTAGAAGAACTTGAATACTTCTTGAAAGAGATTTGATGTCTTCTGCTTTCTCAGTGTGTCACTTCAGAAATCGGTGGTTTCTCTGATGAAATTCTTTTCTGTCTAGTGTTTCTTTTTCTTTCATTATGTGGAGTTCACATAAATATTGCAACACTTGGTCTAGAGAGGCTTACTGTCTTGTCTGGTGTGTTTCGTCAACACATTCAGTACAGTTGGAATCACGCTGAATGTGTTTAAATAATCATAGGAATTAAAATTTTAAGTCTAGATATTGTGTTATTTAACAGACTAAATATGATCCTAGCTAATGAGAAAGAAGTGGGCTGACAAATATGCTGATAGCAGACAATAACTAGGTTTTTTTGTAGCCCTTTGTAAGTCAGTTATTTTATCCCCACCTCACAGGTAGGGAAACAGAGAGAAAGCAAAATACGACACCAAGCAACACAGCTGTAACATTTTCACCTAAATCCCAGCCTGGTATTCCACCCCCAAGATCAGTGCTTCTTTCACTTGAATTTCAGAAAGCAGCTATGATTTCACATACAGGGCTATTTCAGCAGAAATGAGTATTATTGTTATTCATAAGAAAAAAGCACTTGTACAAACATTGTTCTACTGGTACAGAAGCAAAAAAAAAGTACAGAGGACCATAGCATTCTCTGGAAAGCTGTTATCTTAAAACCAGGAAACTCTCTTCAGTTACGAATTGTTTGGTAATCCATCATTGAGCCTGGCTACGCAGTCCTTACTTCAGATAGACAATCCATGTGAGAAAATACTCTTTAGGATTAAGAGCTAAGTATTTCCCCAATTTTTGAAACACCTTTACAACCCATTGTTTGCAGACCTACACTGAATTTATTAACAGTATCAGTCAAATACTTTATCTGACTTATTACTCATACTGCTCGGGTTATGCCACTTTATCAACACCAGTCACAATCATATTACTGTTGACTCACAGCAATTGCAAGGCAACATAGTGACACCTTTTTTCCACCCCTAACATGATACAAATATATCCACAATAAGAGTCATAGCAACATGTTCAAGTCCTAATGTAAGTTTGTCTTTTGCTTTTTAACTTACTGGTTCGGTATCTTGAATTAATGGGGGATACCCCAGTATCTCACATCCTTCCAGAGCAAATAGTTTTAAGAGTCAGCTGAATTAGCAGTGTTTCAGGAATCAATACAATACGGTGTGTCTAAGACACGCTTTCAGACTGTTCAAAAACGACAAATGGGATCTATACAAAATGACTGTTAGCGTGTCATCTGCTAAAGTGGTTCCACATTGTGTCAACTACTTCTGCTGTTCCGAAGAGAGATCTCTGCTTTGTTCAAAGAACTTCCCGCTTTTATTTTTTGCAAGTACATGATGAGATCTTCTCATTTTCAATTTGGGTCCTTTCCTGGCTTACTTTCCTTTTCAATTCTGTTAGAAGCTTACTGGTCGCAATCCATCTTCCGTACTTTACATAGCTTGCTGTTAATACTCATTGCAAATGGTAATAATGGGTCACACAAGGTCAGTTTTTTGCTTTGTCTAGTGTACTTGACAGACAACTCAATAAATTTTGCTTCAAGAATATAAGTAATTTCCTTGAGGGGGGAAATAACTTGTGGTGCTTTATTAATAATAAATTACTACCTATCTGGGATTTTCTGTTTAGTAAGATGGCTTATTCCTGCATTGGTGTTTGAATTGACTCTTGATTAGAGTGAATCTGACTTCATGATGCTTTCCAATGACATGGAACTCACAGCAGCTGAATTGAGGTCTTTTCTTGTATCATTTGCTGTTCAAGCATTGATTAAATTCTGGATCTTTTTATAAAATCCAGCTATAACTCATTAAAATGGAAGATTACTGGAGTCAATGAGTATCAGCAAAATCACTGGCTTCACAATGATTCTATCACTTTTGGGACAAAATGATTCTTAAATATTTGAGGATGATTACATGCAAACAGTGCATTGCCCTTACATATCTCCACTGCCTAAATATATAAATGTAGTATATATATATAATGTAGTATTTGAGTTCATGGAATATCAAGGCCATGCTGCCAATGCCTCTTTCCCACTCTTCCCTCACACAAGTAAATCTTCACTGCCTCTCATGAATTGTTAAATTTAAATAAACTCTTTTTTTAATAGGAAAAAAATATGTTAAACCCAAGGCATATAATTATTCTGCATTTGTGACAGCAACAGCAGTGTGTACATACTAATGTTAATTGCAGTCTCCAGTTATTAAGCATATCTTTTTACTGAAACAAAACCTGTAAGAATTATTAAAAAAATTTAACAGAACATCTAGCTTGGGATACAAATAACCTGCATGCATCTTAGGAAAGGTTCTTGCTAGTCAGTATTTTCAGTGTAAATCTCAAGATACTTGAAACTATAGTGTATGGATGGATAGAGTGACAGAGTCCAGAAAATGGAAGTATTTTGCCACCAAAAATTCCAGTAGAAGTTGCCTGCTGGCCTAGCTATTCGGTTTCCCTGCCTTTCTGCTATTAGGAAAAAAGCAGAGGGAGCAGTGTATGTGACGGTGGTTTGTTCCATCATCCAAAGCTTGCATAAGGTATCATAAGACCTTTCCCATTGATTTGTATAGATTCTATACGAGATTGGATTAAGTAGATTGTGTTAATCATTACATGATTTTACAAAGTGATCATTTCCAAAGGTAGCTTCTTATTTGAACCATACTTACTTCAGATCCCAAGCCAAGTCTTTCTGACAACGAAAATCCTAAGTTTGGTGGGGCTTTTTTTCACTCTTAGCCTGTCCTAATCCTTCCAGAATAAAATTTCAAGGTCTTCGCCAACTGAAAATGAAATGTGCATTCCATGAGTCTTATTTTTTTCACTAGTATGTAGTATGCCTCCCAGTGCTTCTAAGAATACCATGGTTGCTATCCCTTTATTGAAAATGGACTTATGGCTGAGTACTTCTTGGGTGTTTATGGAGAGGAACACATTGAGATCAACCCACTCTCCATGTCTGAAGCTGCAGTAGCTTGTACTGGATATTCATCTTTCATCTTTCATTATTGCCTGTGAACGAAGCTCTTCATACTTTTTCCATGATCTGTTCTTCAGAGAACTCTTTATTCCAAGATTGGTTTTTTACTTTCTCTTTCATATCCAGCAGTTCTGATCTCTTCAGGATCACACTATTTGTAAGGTCTTGTGCATGACAATAACCAGACAGCCCTGCTAGTAGAAGTTACTCAAAACCCCACTGTGGAAATAAAGCAAGGTTTCAGTGTAACGTCACAAAGGAGGTCAGCTGCTTTTTGCTAACCATTGATTCTAATAAGTAACTTTCCTGAGGTTTTGGTTTTGATTTGATTATCATTCATCCAGTACTTTTTTAGGACTTAGAACTCTTCCATATTCTAGAGACCTTCACAATGCTGATGACACTATACCTTATTCTGCTTTTTTGTGAAAATCACAAATATTCAAAAGTAGTGGTTTATCCACATTTAAAACTGCAAAGTTACACACAAATGTTACAGCTATATTCTTAATCTGAGAAATCTGAACTTAGTATGAGTCATTAAGTCATGCATTGCATTGGAGGTTTCAGTTCTCTGGTTTGATTTCCAGCAGGCCAAATCCAGTGGATTATCAGACAATATATTTAATCAATATGCAATTAACAACAATGATCCTTGATTTAAGTGTTTAATACTCTGCTACTCTTTACTATTCTGTAAGGTACTTCCTTGTAACTTTGTATGAGCAACTTCCACAAAAACACTTGGAAAAAAAAGGAGAGGAGTTGTGAAAGAAAATGGGAATGAGTTTGTCTGCATTGTGGGGAAGCTGAGTTTGGAAGAAGTACTGATACGTCTGCTGTTAGGACAGTCCTTTCCTGCCATTAGTTGTTCCTAGGAAGTCTGCATGGCTCCTTTGTCCTTTGACATGTCTTCCATTGTGTGGTATATTCTAAGCAGCTGCCTTCTTTTTAGTATGTCTGACGGATTAATGTTATCTTTGTTTTAACTGGCTGGCTTTCAGGGCTTTTAAAAAGGTTCTTGGGATTCCTTTCTCTGTTGTTTTCTTGCGAAGTGGCCTTGTTAAAGGCAATAGATGTTCTACTTCTTACTCAACTTTTTTTCTTCTTTTTCAGTTTTGATCATTGCTTACTTTTCTGTATTGAACTTATTGCACAAATGAGTTTAAAATTTTGAGAATACTTATGAGAGGGTTTCCTGTATAACTCAGAGGAGCAGAGGAAATATAAAAAGCATAGTTTTTTGGTTTAGAAATTGTTTACCAAAAAAATAATTTTAAAATATCAATATAATGTGAAAAATATTTTCAGATCACACCTGGTATTATTATTGAGTAGCATACTGCAAATAATTAAAATTCAAGATCTGTCTTTTAATTGGACTTGTTAATCATGGGTCTGATTTTGTAATTATTTCTTATCTAAATTACCACAGAATTAAAATCTGACTTCCCATGACTTGTCAAAGCTTAGATGGAGGCTGAATGCAAAAGCTGTAAGAACGCAATAAAAAACCATGTAATAGTTGCTCTTTCAGCATTCTTTATCAGTAAATCTAAAACTGCTTTAAGGAGATTAGTTGTAGTTGCAAACTGAGGTAAAGAGAGATGAATTGGCTGATCCAGGGTATACCAGCAGGTAAATGGTATACCAGCAGGGAACAGGCATAAGGCCCATTGAGCTCCAGACTGGGGATCTCTCTGCTGAGCAACACTATGTCTCACTTGCTTTTATTGCAAATGACTAAACGATTTGCTTTCAGTCAAACAACAAAAATCAGACTCCAACTATTATTCACCAGCCTTGTTTCATGTATGTTTCTTCACCTGGATTGCATGGAACGGATCCCAGCTGATTCGCTTCACAATCTCTGTTACTCAGCCTTTGGGGCTACACTACTCATTGTACACCCTGAAGCTTCCCTCGTATCGACAATGATGATTATGTTTTCATCATCTCGAGGGGTGCATATCTGATAACTGTCTAATTCCAGGACTGTGATTTCATTGCCTATAATTTTTCCACTCAGGTGCTGCACAGCTGTACTATGTTCTAGTGGAGGCTGAAAACTTTCAACTCACTACTGGGTGAAACAAAAAGTATACTATTAATGTCAGCAGCAAGGAAGTTTAGTGTAAGTGGTGACACTGTATAGGCTCACTCAGGATGTTTACCAGAGCAACAGTTGCCAAGCCGATAAAGTATGTTTGGAAGACACATTAGCAGACTTTTTTCTTCCCGCAGCAACTGCTGACCTATGAAACATATTTCTTGTATTTACCCCCACCCCCACTTTTTAAAATTAGTGACCAGGAAAGCTATCAGATTAAGAGACTGAAAATTTTTGCCCATCGGTACATATATACAGAGACAATGACTTTGGTGGCCAGTAGGCAAATTCGTTAAGAAGAACAGTTTAGAAGGAAATAAACAGCTTGAGCTTTGTCCCACGCCCTCTTTCCAGTATGCACTTACTGAAGTAACACAGAAATGCAAGGAATACTTATTAACAACTGATGGAGACAGATGCTCCTACTGCAGCGTATCCCTCTCTGGCTACCGTCTATATCCCTAGCCACATCTCTCCTTTATTTCAGAGATCCACTTGAGCCCACTCGTATCGCAGGTCTAGCATGGCTATGTCATTACTTTTATGTAGTTAACAGTGTACAGGAGAGTGAGGAAGCTACTATCTTATTTGCCATTTCAGCCCAAATTATTAGGTACCCAAATGTAACTTGGCAGTAGGAACAACTTTGGCACAACTTCAAAGAAAGGTCGGATTTAATACTTTTGGATCTATGGAGAGAAATCTTCGCTTTTTTGTCACCTCACTCAACTGCTAAGAATATGTTGTCTCTATAGCAGACACTCCTTGCAACACGCAGGTAAATTCCTTTTCCAGTGTTCCCCTGGACTTTACTGTCTAAAAAGCCAGGTGTGCAGAGAATTTTTTCCCCTGAGTATTGGAAACCTATTAGGGATATAACTATGTTTTTTGTTCTCTGCCATGAAAATTTTCAAGACTTATGATAGTTTCCTATGCCAAACTGAAATGAAACTATGGAATTTTAAAAAATTATACGGGGAAATTTTGGACTGGGGTCTTTAAACCATCTACTTGTATTGCAACCATGTAAACATTTAAACTTAACTTTCTTAAATTGTTTTAATTTATTTTGTGCAAGCTAATTAATTATGTTTCAAAATGAAGGCAGTTTCAAACTAAAAAACAAACCCCTTGTTTTGCTTTATTTAAGTATCTATAAGGGATACTTTGAAAACTGAAAATACAGTTTATTCCCACTAAATGTGGAAATGTATTTCCTGTAAATAATTTTAAATGTCACAGCTTGGCAGTAACCCAAGGAAAGTATTTCATCTCACAACTTCCAAGAATCTGTAAAGACTTACTTTCACTGTCACTATGTGGAGAAGCCTTGCTTATGGTGTAGGTGGCTTATTTCCAGATTTGTTTTTCTTCTTTCTGGAGAGAATGGGGCTAGCAGAGCAAGAATATCATAACTGGGAGAAGAGAAAAACATCACCCAGCCACACAAAATGACTATACATGTTGCTTGATCCTTAGTGCTTTTTTGTTGTGATAGTAAAGGACTGCAGACTTACAGACACATACTTGCTTAACTTACGTGGATCCTGCAGAATTTGACTTCTAAATTTTGGTGAGTGTGCAGTCATCCCAGCTGAGAGTCAAATTTTCCCAGCACGATTTTACTTTCCACATCAAGCCCTGAGGGATTCAGGTATAAGCGTGTTTTCATGATGTCAACGTGTATCTATTAGTGACTGGGACTGGGATTAATGAATCATTTTACGTAACCTAGCAAACAGCTATCCAGTGGTTTTCATCAGTACTGACCTGGGCTTTAGTCCTGCTTCTGACATAAAGGTGAAAGCCTATTACAGTTGTCAGGGTTAAGAATTGCTTTAGCAATTTAGCAAACTAATAACCTCTAAACTAATGGTGGAATACTCACCAAATAACAATGCTATCCAAGCCCATGTGTATTGTAGTGTATTAGGTAATCACTGAATGATTTTTTTGCACATTCAAGTTCTTCCAGATGTCAGAATAGCGGTAGTTGGGCTATTTCAGTATATCTGTTGAGAAAATGTCTTGGATCCTGAAACGTTTTATTATTCCATCCCATATGGAATTTTGTATTCAGAGGGCATTTCCTCTAGTCAGGAGTAAAATATGTGTTCTTATTTATCCGTGAAGTAGTTTTCCTGAGAAACATTTAAAAAACCAAACAATAACTGGAGATAGATCTGAACTGAGAGCTGAGAGCTGAACTGTCCAGGCCTTCTCAGACCTTAGGACTCATATGGCCCAATCTCTAGATTTGCCAGCACAGGAATCATAGTTACTATGAGTCTCTTTTAAACAGATGTTAATCTCTTTCCAATATGCCACTTTTCTCTACTTCATTACTAGCATTCAATGAAGCAGGTTCTAATATTCAAAATGTAGATATCAGTGCAAGTGTCAGTACAAGATTAAATAAAGATTACAAGATTATAAAGAAACGTTTGCCCACGGATATCTGCCGAGAGTTCAAAATCTGTTTAATAAATTTAAAACAAACTTCTTAACAATAAATGTAAAAACTATGTTTTCTTAAAGCAAACAGAGAATGAAAACTATCTGCACCATCAAACCCCTTGTTCTGTCCCTGTTTTCAGCCCCAATTTATCACATCCGGGTGACCTATCACTCATCTTGAACCACAAACCGAAAAGGAAAATCCCTGTGAGAACAGCACACTAACATTTCCTGGTTGCCATGCGATGCAGTCTGTGGTTTTACCAAGAAGTCTGTTAACAACCTAAGTTAACAAACTAAGTGTCTAAGTATTCTTCTACAGATTTTCATTTAAGGGGGGCAGGGTTCTTGCCAGTCTTCCACTTCATTTGCTTTGATGTGTCTCTGCACTTGTTAAAATAATTTTTTTTAAATATAAGACAGCATCCAGCTTGAGAAAGAAACCTCTAGATACTGTCTTGAAAACAATGAAAAGCAGGGAGCAATGCATAAAACAGCCATACAGTGAATCAAAAATCGTTAGGGAAAATCAGCTCCAGTGGGAGGAGGTTGCCTGAGTCAGTGTTACTCAATCTGCACAACAGTTGCAGAACCAGGGTGGAGGTGGGGGTTGCACCTGGCTTCTTACTGAAACAGCTTCTAACAAGCCTCTAATATAAATAATTGGGGTGTAACCCACACTTTCATGAATGGAAAATGCTCTTTAGTCAGTCTCAGCCAATTCTATCATACCAGTGGGCTCTAGCTAGCAAACTGTGGAACTGGAGTTCATGATTTTGGCTGAAAAATATTAATTAAGCCTGGTTTGATGTGTGAATGGCAATAGCAGAGAGGGACTTGCATACAACTGTTTGAGACAGAGCACCACAAAGCCCAGGAAAGACAGGGACAAATGGCCTGTCTGAAAATTGGTGTTCTCTATTCTCATAAAACTCAGTACGGGCTTAGGCTTAGGGGCATTCCGTGGCTTTGGGATGAGTCATCCAAGTCTCATGCTCTGGATGAGACTGATGATGATGACAATTCAGGCATGTCTAGTACTTTTTGCCTTTTTAAAAAGCTATTATTAAACAAGTTTGTCTTTCAGCTGTAGCAAATCATGTGGATCTCAGGAAAAGATCATGGCCTGTCAGCCCCCAAAGCCTGCCAGCTAAAAGGGGGGCAGAAGGGAAGGTTTGGGTGCTGTTTGTGATTCCACTGTGAGTCCACTCTGAATCGGCTCCTTTGAAACTTAAAAACGGATTGAAGGGCTCAGTAATAGTTTGGCACACAGTTTGAGTTTTGCATTGCCTTATCTCTTGAAACAGAGGAAAAATATCCATCTTTTACATAACTGTGTTAAAGCCAGCTAAGTAACATCAACATAAACTTAATGAATTTGACCTTCCTGCACTGTGAGAAAAGGTGGAATATGTGTTTAGGTTTGTATTTGGCAATCATGTTTCTTCCTTAACTCAAAATCAGTCTACAAGCCTCGGCATGGAAAAAAGAATTTAAGGTGTTCATTTAGTTTAGACCCCATCTTTTTTTTTTAATAAGTTTTGTATTGATATGACTAGAAACATTTTAATTAATTCAATTAAGGGTCCCCATTGTCTGGAAGTTAGAATATGAGACCATAAAGTAAAAATTCCAGGTTCCTTGACAGCTCTGGGCAGTATGCCCTGCATCTATATTTTGCCACTTTTAAAATGTGGTAATTACTGTCTTTCACAGAGCAGTTGCTGGATTTGTGCAATTTGCTTAGATTGTGAAATGTCATGTGAGTTCTAGGTACTGCTGTAGCCCTTTTTCCACACTCACTGCTTCATGAACAGAGTTTATATATTACAGCAATATTACAAACATTTTAAAAGTAGGTGTAGAAGATACCGTCAAAATAAAAACAAAGCATGCTGTCTCAACATTACTTTAGGGCGAAGTCCCAACTAATTGGATGGCTTCAAAACCAGTTTTGAGAATTGAATTGACAGACTTTTGCATGGGGTTTCCTGGACACCCACATATCTCCCACGCTGCATGCACAAGGCTTCCCGGAGCTTTGGCCCTTCTGTCCAAGCATGCGGCGCCGCTGGTCAGCACATGTGCAATAAGCCTGATGCTTCCAAGAAGTGTTCTGGTGTACAGTATGTGTGCTGCAGAGCCAGGCTGAGCATTTACATGGAAAATGTACATGCGCATAACTGCAACCCACAAGTAGTTCCATTAAAACTATTTTTGTAAATAAGCCTGTTTATTTTCAACAGCTGGAGGTTAAGGAATCGTCTGCCAGTAACTGGGATTCTGACTACAACTAGATCTCTGGGTGATAAGGGAGCACATATTGTAGTGTTTTAAAACCATGAATGGATTCACAAAAGTGAACTCCGCTTAATATTTTAGTGAATCTGGGATGGGCTGTGGGATTCAAATGCAATCCAAAACAAGTGGATGTGGTATCTGCTTTCATAGAGAAAATTTTCAGAAATTAGCCTAAAGTGATCAGAAAAGATGTTGATGTTCCAAAAAATGTAGTTCCAAAATCACTGTTACTTTTAAGTAATCTAATACATCTTTGTGATCTGATACCCAAATTTAGTATGAAGTCTTGAGCTTCACAGAGTATGTTTATTAAGAAATTTAGGCCTGCCTTGTTCTACAGGGAAGAGAGAATCAAGAGGGGAAAACTAAAGATAAGGCTTTTTCCTGTCTAGACAATTTATGTTTAATATAGCTACTCACTGGACAACTTCCAAGTTAATGTCAAGCTTTGAATGTGGAACACTCGGAGCCAAAGTAGAAGTCACCGACATGGTGGCTGTTGGAGCAGCTCCCTCCCATAGCAGTGGTTATGGGCAGCACCCTTCTAAGCAGAGTAACCGTTGTGCTGTCATAGGAAACCATCTCTTGGGATGTGCAACCTGAATATCTGTTGACTATATTTGTGACTTGTAGGTACCTGTGGCAATGGCTTTTGCGCAGGCAGTACTGTTTAGTGAGAGGTGTGGCCACAGAAGGTCTCTAGTCCATCAGCTATCCCCACGGCCAGTGCTGTGCATCTCTGCGCCTGGAACTTGTAGAAGCACTGCAGCTATTTCAGTATTATGTATGAGAACTTGCTGAGGTTATCATTCTGTTAATCCACTAACTTCTCCTCAGACTGTGAAACTCAGCAGGACATTAAGTGCTCCAGGAAATAATGCATTTGTTAGTGTCCTCTTCCACACAGGTTCCTCATTCTTGCCTTCAAAACATCTCAAGACATGGCTGTCATCACAGAAATTTTAATAGAAGTAATTTTCACTGGAAGAAAACAGCTGTGTCAAAATAAATGTATTTTGAGAAAACATTTTAGTCTTGCAAAATTTTACAAAAGTAAAAATTATGTCATCCTGGTATTTTTTTATAATGTGATAATAAAAATATTAAGAACTGTAATCATGAAACTGTTAAAACAGCTATGCAATGTATATTGATTTTGTCTATGTGAAATGTTTTTGTCAGCCTAAACAAGTAGTGGAGCAGGTAGGAGAAGAGATGTGTTTTACGGGTTTTTTTGTGGAAAGGCAATACAAGTAACAATAATGATTAGTTCTGTTGCCTGTGGTAAAAGTATTTAAGATTGGATGCACAGCTTTTGAGTTCCTTTGGACAAGCAGTCATCAATACTATTGGACTCCGACGTATGCTGTGAATAATGGTTGTCTTCTTACACACCATACAGTCTGGATCTAATCTCATATTTTATCTCCTTGATTGTTTCCTGTTACTTGTGGAAAGGAACATTCTTGGCAGTTTACAATGAATAGATACACAGCAGATAGAATAACCTCAGTTATGAACAAAAGCAATTGAAGGAAGAGTGCACGCCTTGATTACTATCATTTTCTTTCACATCTATGCTATAGAAGAAAATAGAATGTCAAGCAAAAATGACATTAGGAAACTTGCTTTTTATTCACATAAAATGTGTCAATGCAAATGTGCATTAATTTTATTTTGTGTCTTTTAGTTATAAATATAAATATATATTTATATAAATATAACCATAAGTTATATGGCATCTTTAATTTCAAATAGATAGTAGAGTCACCCCCTTTTAGTATTTTCTTGCACGTGGAACTCCCATTAAAATTAAGATTAAAATGGAACTCCCATTAAAATTAAGATAAAAATGAGTCATGCTTCTCCCTTCGCTGGCGATAATAGGCTACTAAGCGTGCTTTGCTGTCATCATTCTAGTCTGGAGTTACAACCACTTTTTTCTCCACAGACACGATTGACACGATTCTTCTTCTTCTTCTTCTTCTTCTTCTTCTTCTTCTTCTTCTTCTTCTTCTTCTTCTTCTTCTGTTAAAAATAAAATAAACAAATTGAGTTTATTGGTTACATTTTACTGACTCACAGCCTTTCCTTGGATTACAGTATTTTTCCACTATAGCTGCTGCATTGGGTGGGCAGTATCTTTCCAACATAAACATGAACAGGGCATGATCTCTTCAGAGCTTCTAGCCCTTACGCCTTTCATTCTGTAATGAATTATAAGACGGCTCCCAGCTCGTTGGCTTTGCATCTGCTGCTTGTTCAGGGTTCCCAGACTGAAAGCCAGAAAACAAATTGCACAACATAACTATGGCACCTAGTTTGTTTTTATTTTGTTCATTATTTTTATCCTCATACTGCTTGCCAATGAAAGTTACTTCCATGTGCAAACCTTTAGAATATTATTAAATTAAAATCCATCTAAGGCATCATTTTAAATGAAATAAACTTACTGCAGTACATACTGAGACTCTGACGTGGCTTGGCAGTGGGATGTTTCTGTGTCACTGAGAGCTCAGCAAGAGGAAGCCTTTCAAAATGGAGGGAAATACTGTCAAGAAGAATGATCAGGGGTTTATATGAAGTTCATTCATATGAATCCTTACAGTGTGTATTGCACGCTTCTCTATCTGGCCCAGCAAGTTGAATAAGAAGAGCCTAAAGATTATCTTTCAGGGAGTACTTAACAGCATAACGTTGTTCTAGTTCAGAGTATCTGGGCAGCTTACTTAGGTTTTGTCAAACCAATGCAAGCTTTCTGCTTTTGCCTAGCTAATAATAGGAGCAGGTTGCTTAAACTGGTTGTGAAACTGGAGATTGATATATATACTCATTTAAAAGGATTCACTGTGAAGGGATCACAATGGGATAGTTAAGGAACCGTATCATCATATAGGCTCTGATTATATACTGTTCCATCTTTTAAAAAGCTCTTTTATGAATGAAATAATTTATTTTCAAAATACATTTGAATATTCCATTAGTCTTCCAATAACATGGCTTTCAAGACTGTCCCAATGTATTTACATTTTCTGCATGTTATTGTTAATGATATGTTAGAACTGCTACATACCTCACAAAAGCGTGTTATATTGCTGTTTTTGGAAAGACTGAAGGTTTGGCTTGTGTCTCAGCCCAAAGAAGGGAAGTATGAAGAAGACAATTGAAAGTGCTAGCTCTCTTTCTGAATGAATTGGTAGCTGCTACTAGTTTGTACTTGGTTTTTCATTGAAAGCACTATAGTTTAAAATAATTAATTTCCAGGTCTTCAGTGAGGCATCAAGTCCAACAATTTGTAATTCCTTTTTTTTCCTTTTCTTTCAATAACAGAATTCAATGTAAGTTGCAGATATGGAGGAGTATTTCATGTTGAGAAAAATGGTCGCTACAGTCTCACACGATCAGAAGCAGTTGAACTTTGTAGAGCTCTCAATAGTACCTTGTCAACACTAGAGCAGCTGAAGAAAGCTCATGAACTTGGATTTGAAACTTGCAGGTAAAGAAATTACTGAAAAAATGTATCATTGCAAGTCCATCCACCCATGCTATAGTGTAATAATTACAATTGACTTCATATAGCTGTTAATTAGATGGACATATCAGTCCTCAAGTGAATTATATTCTGATGAGCAAAACATCTTGGAGCATGTGCATATTTGCTCTAGGCCCAGTAATAACTAAGTCCTTGACTGCATATACTTTTTACCAATTATCTTTAAAAGATAAAAACCTCTTGCAGTTAAGGTCTGAAGATAACAAAAGATAGATAAAACTAATAAACTAATCAGGAAGATGTTCAGATCATACTGTAGCACTGACAAATTGGTAAGATAAGTATGTAAAAAATATTTATGATTTTTAATGAGCTGATGTAAGGTCAAATACTGCTATATACGGTACAGGGAACTCTGTGCTGTCAAGAAACAGTAAAAAGCAAGAAGTGGTACTGTGAGGGATGAATTCCTGACATCGCAGTGAAAAAATAGCCACAGTATTACTGCATTCTTATAATATGTGAATGGAGAAGTTTCAGAAGACAGCCATAAAAATTATTAAAAAACCCAAAACCATGTTGTCAAGTGACCTAATTACCCTCTGTAATTAACGATGTATAGGGCAAAAACTGTGTATAATATAAAATCTTCAGTTTAGCAAAAAATAACTAGACTGGAAGTTACAGAATATTTTGGATTCAGAATATTAAGTGACTACTAATACAACAAAATATTGTATTTTGGATACAATAATAATTATTGGCTGAAACATCTTACGAGGGTTGTAGTAGATTCTTTGTGACACCAAAATTTCATGGATGACCTCTGTTCAAACAGTAGTCAAGTCTCAAGTGAGGACAGTCCTATGGTCTCTATATACGTCAGACTAGTTTATCGTGTGATTTTGCTTTACAAGATACATAATACACTTATTATGCAAGTCATCCTAAATATTCCTATGCAGAAAAGAGATTGAACTCAGGAGATGTAAATTTGAAGGGAGTTTTTGTGTTGTGGTGTTGGGTTATTTTTTTAATAAAATGACATAGGTGCATGTTGGTAAACCATAATAGATTTGAAATAAGTTTCAGTAGATTTTAAAGTTTATTACAATCTAAAATAAACAGCAAATATGGAGAAATGGAATTTATCTTCTAACTGACTGGAGTTCGGTGGATATTTCTCCAAAATTTTAAGACTTTCATTTTGGTACCAGGAAAAATAGTACTAGCATCAATATTGTTTGCAACTCTTTCCTGTGAATTATTTGATACAATGATTAGAGTTGGAAGGCACCTTAAAGATCATTTAGTTCCAACCCCCCTGCCGTGGGCAGGGACACCTCCCACTAGACCAGGCTGCTCCAAGCCCCGGCCAACCTGGCCTTGAAAACTTCCAGGGATGGGGCAGCCACAGCTTCCCTGGGCAACCTGGGCCAGTGTCTCACCACCCTCAGAGTAAAGAATTTCTTCCTAATACCTAATCACAATCTACCCTCTTTCAGTTTAAAACCATTACCCCTTGTCCTATCACTTCACTCTCTGATAAAGAGTCCCTCCCCATCTTTCCTGTAGCCCCCCCACCCTGTAATTATAAGGTCTCCCAGAGCCTTCTCTTCTCCAGGCTGAACAACCCCAACTCTCTCAGCCTGTCCTCACAGGAGAGGTGCCCCAACCCCCTAACCATCTTTGTGGTCCTCCTCTGGACCCACTCCAAGAGGCCCATGTCCTTCTTGTGTTGGGGGCCCCAGAGCTGGATGCAGTGGTGGTGGGGTCTCACGAGAGCAGAGCAGAGGGGCAGAATCACCCCCCTCGCCCTGCTGGCCACACNCCTCGCCCTGCTGGACACACATACTTTGCTACAGCCCAGGATGCGTTTGGCTTTCTGGCCTGCAAGCGACCATTGCCAGCTCATGCTGAGCTTCTCATTCACCAACACCCCCAAGTCTTTTTTGGCAGAGCTTCTCTCAATCCATTCTCCCCCTCAGCCTGTATTTCTGCTTGTGATTGCCCTCAGCCATGTGCAGGACCTTGCACTTGGCCTTGTTGAAGTTCATGAGGTTTGCATGGGCCCACCTCTCAAGCCCATCAAAGTCCCTCTGGATGGCATCCCTTCCTTCCAGCATGTCGACTGCTCCCACAGCTTGGTGTTGTCGGAAAACTTGCTGAGGGTGTACTCAATCCCACTGTTCGTGTCACCAACAAAGACATTAAACAGCCCTGGTCTCTGTACCCACCCCTGAGAAACACTACTCGTCACTGGTTGCCACTTGAACATCAACGTGTTGACTCAAACCATCAGCCATCATCCAATTCCTTACCCACCAAGTGGTCCATCTGTCAGATCCATGACAAGGACGTCAAATGCTCTGCACAAGTCCAGGTAGATGATGTCAGTTGCTCTTCTCTTATCCACCAATACTGTAACCCCCACTCTAACTGAATTTCATTTCAATTTAGCCAGTGGTGCTTCACTTTTTTAATGCCTAATGCACACATCTTCTTTCCCTCTGGCTTGCAAGCACATGAGAATTGAATAAAGCTCCTTTCAAAATAATAGGATCCATACAAAGAATTTGTAATCATGGAAAGGTGCATGTGCAGTGCCTTGAAAACCTTCTGATACATATAACTGTCATGCGCTGCCATCCATGACAGCATATGCCACATTCATTGTCACAAGAATTATGCCCTGCACAGTGGTGAAGGAGGTTGACAGTAATGCCAGGGAGATAATTCTCAGAAGATCTTTCCATGAGAAGTGGGAATGTCATTTAAAATAGTACCTCATAAAGACTATAGGCAATTCTTTACTCTGAGGGAAAAGTCCTGCGTAACACAGTAGGCATGTTCTTTCTCTAACATACGAACATACTCAGCATTTTGAATTGTACAGCACTACACAATATGCAGAGACTAAGGACCCAAACTAAATGCCTAGTGGTAGAGATTCCCAGTGGTAGCAATTAACAGTGTTCTGCAATATGGACAGTAATTTGTGAAGTTAAAATATAAAGATAATTGAAAGAAGAGGTAGAGGGAAATGTTTTTTGCAATAGGGAGCTGTAGTTTTTCATTAATGATACAATGCTCCCTAATTCAGTTTAGCAGATAACAGATTTGGACATGTAAGGCGTGTAGATAGGATTTTTTTCTCCCTCCCTTCTGGTCAGACCTTCCCTCCTCTTACTTTCATTTGCTGATCCTGTGCTAGAAGTCCTTGTCATTAAGGCTAGGCTCTTACTGAGCTTGAGTAGAAGAGAAAAAATATACTGCATACAATCATCAAAATACATGTAGAATTGTGAATGAGTAAGATGAATCAACAGACCATAACAGAAGTAGATGATTAATGGATGATTGGATGTCAACATCATAAGGTCAGTTGGAATTGTGAGTACAGGAGTTTGTAATTCCACTTACAAGAGAGTTTCAGAATTGCAACTATCTGCAACATGAAACATGTAACTGGAATGGAGGCCACAGATAAAAAACTGCAAAGCTATGAAATTTACTGCTCCCTGTTAAATTGTACCCAAACCAAACCCCAGTTCTCATTACCATCCTATCACACCTCCCAGCTAAGTATATTGGAATTAATCAACTGTTACAGGATTGCAAAATAGTAATAACACATTGTGCATTATGTAGCTCTGTTAACCACAGTCTTCACTGGAAAGGGTGAGCTTTGTACATGATAGCTACAGTGTTCAACTGAAAGATACAGTAAGAATTTGTGGATGAATGAGTGTTGTGTCTGCATATTTTACCAAGCTGTCAGCTTTTATAGAAAGTGATGTGTCTTAGAATCGTTCTCTCAATTTGCTCAGGTACTATAAATTGAGCCCCAAAATTTCTGTGTGAAATGGCACTGAGCTGTATGTTACACTCAAAGTCATGAAAATGTGACTCCCTGAAGAAAAAAAGAAGCCAATCTTTAGCATCAGGTGATATAATCTCACACGGAATAAAAAGTGCACTTGCCTCCCAGTCTTTCATTGCCTTGCTCTGGAACTGATCATCCCAGCTAATAAGATGTTCAGTTAATTAAAATGGGTTTAGCTCTAGAAATTACATGCAAAATGGTGTTGAGTGACTGGAGACTGATGTCTGATATGAGCCTGATGGAATCTAATGACTGATGTGAGAAAGGAACACCTTTCACATACAAAAAGTATGCATAAATGCATGGACTTTTTAAAAAGAATCTAAGATGAAAAGAACAGCTTCTTCATAGCTTCTTCATGTTTGAGATATCTAAAACATTTATGCCATTTTCTACAATATGTAATAAGATGTATTTTCCTCTGTTTATCACAGGTATGGTTTTGTAGTGGGGCATATTGTTATCCCACGAATCAATCCCTATCATCTTTGTGCAGCAAATCACACTGGCATTTATAAACTTTCAGTGAACACAACTGGTCGGTATGATGCATACTGTTACAATGCAACAGGTGTGTATATGCTTTATCGTGTATTTCAGATACAGATTGACTAACAATAACATACGTAATCTCCTATTTAAGGTACTGGTGTTAGGGCTTCTATATTAAATATCATCTGGTTTTCAGCTGAGAAGAAATATATTTTGTCAGCCTCTGGAAGTGTATCTATAAGATCAGCAATGAATTTGACCCATTTTGTCATTACTGTGTTTTGAATTAAACCTTTTTCTGCCCTTGGAACTGTATTAGTAGCTTCAGAACTAGTCCATTATAATGGCTTAGTGCAGTGAACCACTGCAGCAGTGAATCTAAAAGACAGCTGTTGTAGGCGATGGCACTTAGCTCTTGTGTTCACGCACCCATGAGCTTCTCTACTGAACAGCAGTTGTTTGTATTAAGGGACTCTAGGAGTGGCTGACACCTGCAGCAGCTCCAAGCCCCAGGGTGGCCATCCCAGGCCCACGGACGTGGCTGCTGCTCTCCTGTTTGCAGGTTCATCCAGTATTTTCTCTGTGGCGAATCTCTGTTCAGACATTAGGCAATTAGATAGCGATGCAGGTTGGAAGCAGGCTGCTTTCTTCTAAGGTTTTGAACTTTTTAATTGTTGGAAATATTTTACCAAATTATTAGGAAAATGTAGATAATCTTATGACAGATGCTGAACACAGTATTTGAAGATAAAATCTGGACTAAGTTCAAGTGTCTTCAATTTCAGTAGATTTTTACATTCACAGTGTAAACATACCTTATAGAAAGCTGTAGGCAAAAGTCATTGATGATTTGAGTGACAGTGACATTTTTTAATTTTGTGGTGTTCATATCATTAAAAATCATCTTTGCATTGGCATAGTAAGTCAGCTACCGTCCTCTGTCACCCACAGATGACTCTTTTCCTGCTACAGTGATGTCCATCCCCAGCAGAGCTTTGTAACTCCTCCCGAGTGTGATTCCCTTCTGGCTCTATGAGCAGGCGGCGCACACGCTGGCCCCAAGCATGGCAGTGCAGCCCGCTGGAGTAAGCAGTGCTCACCAAACCAGGGCACCCTCTGCCCCTGCAGAGCCCACCGTGGAGGGGACGGGGGCCCTCCAGCTAAAAATGACTAGAGCTGCCACTGCCACCGCCACCAAGACAGTGGGGCTGTCTGCATTGCAACTGCCTCATCAGACTATTTTAACTGACATTGATTGCAACCATTTTCTGGAATGGTTATGGAAATGGAGAAGTTCATTGTTAGCTGACAGTAAAATCTTGAAGTGCCTTACCTGGGAAGGAGCAAAAAGGGAACACAGATAGATCAGTGAATAACGTTTGATTTGGAAATTTGTTTTTTATTGTCCACATCTGAGGCTGACATTTTGTGATTATGTACAATTAATACGGGTATACACATGACTTTTTTCCTCAGTTTTCTCAAATTGATATTCTCTATTTTCCTTCTTTTACAGAAACAAGGGACAAAGCGTGTGAGCCAATTGAAAGACTAGATACTTCTTTCCTCGATAATAGGGGTGAAATAGGTACTGTATTCATCAGAAAAACCTGCCACTTGTTTCATTTTTAGGATCTAGTTATCTTTTTTTACATAACAATCCCTAATGTTAAAAATCAAGCCAAACATAGGAAAAAGAAGTAAAGAGGTGTTCAACAGAAATTAAAGCAACTGGTCACTTGTCTTCCACTAAATCCTATGGAGCTTGGTTTGTCTGGAGGTGCTGCCAAACATCTTTTGTATAGGTATTTGACATTTTTAGCTCCTCAGAGCTGCTAATGCTTCTTTGACATATAGAACTTGACTTAAGACAGCAAACTTTCTACATCTCATTTGAGCTGCTGGTTAGAAAAGGAGCTGGAAGTGGAAGAAAACTCTCATGATAAATTATTTATCCCAATTCTAAAATTCTGATTGAATTAACAGAGGCCAAGATTTTGTGTACAAAATCAAACTGTCTGGTCAAAATACCAAAATATTTGATGCAGAGTAGGCCTTATATGTTTGACAAATATATACCTTAGAACATATATACATTAGACATAATTTGGTGATGTATGATTTCGACACATTAGATAAGATGGCAAAAATGGATGAACTGATACTAATCCACAAGTCTTTAATTTTTTATTATAGGACTTAAACTGTTTAGCATTACTGAAATATAACTATGTAGCTCGTTCATATTATCAGCTGCTTAATTTCCTCTTTCCAACAGTCATTGACAATGCAGATGGCTCACGTTACAATGCAGATGGCACACGTCATAGCGGAGAGTCCTCAACCTCAGGTGCAGATGATGAAAATGTAGGTAGTGGAGCAACACATGACACAACTCCCATGGATACCTCCATTGGGAGATCCAGCCCATCATATTATGGAAGTGCTACTCCAGTCTCACAGCTGCCAGATCATTCTTCTGGAGGGGGTGAAAAAGAAATTCCTAGGAAAGATCCTGGTAAGGACAGTAGGTTACCACTATATTCTCTTTATAATAACTGAATGAAGGATTACATTTCTAGTTAAAGGGTATCATGAGGGAATGAGAAGCATCATCTCTAATTTGTATCCTGCAGAAGTAAAAGGAGAATGTGTGTTTTTGAAAGAAACCAGAAGCATTCTGGATTTTTAAGGATTTTTGATTGCATGGGAGTACAAAGCAGCCACACATCAGATGTTCCCAGAATGCTGAGAATAGATGGTTGTAAGAATTTGCTCTTGTTCTTATCAAAATATTTATCTCATTAAAGGCTCAAAACCATATCTAGCAGTGAACACTGAGAGGTTAGTGAGGCTGAGGGTATGGGTATATAGAGATAATGATAAAAGATTCTTATCTGTTCTCTAAAAGGATGAATTGACATTATGAACAAGGAAGAGTTTACAGTACAAGTGATTTCTCTTTGTACAAATACAGGGGGTTTTTTAGGACAACTTCTTACTATAGCACATTATAGAATGCACAGAGAGATAAAAATGTCAAACTAAAATGTTATTAGTATCTTCTTCCTTTAGGTGGTAAACCCAAATTCTATTTTCATGAAGTCCTACCAAACAGAAATGCCATGTTCTTTTCTAGGGTACTCTATAGCGTGGAAAATTAGGGAATTAGAGTGGCTTGCTTTCTTGTGAAAGTAGCATGTATTTTATTTCATCTTTCATGTTACTTGTGTGGCTGAAATTATCAGAGGTCTGAAAGACTAGCTCCCATTGAACCTAAAGGATACAAATATAATTAATCTTCTAAATATAGTGAAGTTTACTGTGTGACCTCTGACTACAGGCTTTTTATCAAATCACCAATGACTTTCCAGTGAAGGATATCTGTAGCTTGCATCATTATCCTCAATAAATACTGATATTAAAAAAAAAAAAAAAGATTGAGCAGAAGCATTAGGATTATAAAATTACTTTTCATCCGTGGTATACTCATGACGTGTTATGCTAGTTTTTCCATGTAATTAGCATAAAAAAAGGTGAATCCTAATATTCTGGTTCTAAGGAACTAGGATCAGAGCCATTCCCCAAGGTGTATGCCATGTGTTTCAATTGCTTGCTGTAACAACTCTACTTAGATGCAGAGTTTAGATTTTTGGACTAAATCTCAGAATATATCTCAGTAAAGAGGGGAATACAAATAACTCTACTCATTGCTCTAGAATCCCTGTCCAGATGGGGGATTGGTATACAGGTTCAATTAGAGCTTGAATCACATGAACAGGTCATTGCCAGATTGTTCATTATGACTGTAATACATTCCCCTCTTGAAATTATTTGTTTTGGTGATGTCCTTACTATTTAGTAAAGTAAGACTATTTGGCACTGCATTATTTGAAGAACCTAGTCTATATCTTTCTTCTCTCTTGGACCAACAAATGAAGAAATGAAGCTTGCAGTATACAATAATCAAAGTAGTTGTGAATAATGAATAGCAATTCAGCTAATGAAATACTAATGATTCATCCATCACCATACAGACGATGAAGTTTCTCCTGTATCACCTGACATCCCTTTGGTGACAGCAGCTGATAATTCTCCTGCAAAAGATGGTGGACAGTATCCTGCAAGTACTAGTAAGATTTATGTATTATAATAACTACATCAAATATAGATTGCATTAAAATTGCTTTATTCTTACAGCAGAGCATTCTGGTAAGTGGTGAAGTATACATCACCTGCAATTTTGGAAAGACACTGAAAGACAATACTTTCCAGACTGGTTAAGTCAGAAATAAAGTTCACTGTGTGGGACAAGGGGAGCAAAAACATTTACTGTATGTTTACGTCAATGCTTAGATATGAGTTCAGAAAGATTTTTGTTTTCTATTTTTCACTGCTTTTTTATCACTTCTGTTTACTCCATGAGGCACCACAAATTAGTGCAAGCAATCATCACTTGAAGTCAGTTTATTTCTGATGTAGAAATTTTAGTCAATTTGTGACTGTGTCTGTGATTCTAATATATTTATGGTTGTGAATGTGGGCAATCCACGTCAAAGCCATGGCCTCGCTCACCAAAGCAGTGCATGAAGTGTCAGTTCCAATTGCCAAGCCACTTGTGCACTGCAAAATAAAAAATTTCGTCCTTCTTCTTGGCAATATGTGCGAGAAAAAACTGGGGCCTATGGTGGCTCTACAGGCTTTGAGGGCTCAAAAAAACAGTAGCCATTTTCTCTGGTTTGTTCTTAAATAGCTGTATTGAGTGGGAAAAATTGCTTGTGATGTTTCCATCAAGTATGTAGTGCACAGCAGCTCCAGCAAATAAAAAACTTTTCAAGTCATCTGACATGTTTAAAGTGGAACTGTACATATCTAGTTCTTAAGTTTAGATTGATAAAGATCTTTGCCCCCCAAAATAAAGTCAACTGAAGGGCAGACATCTTAATTATACAGAGGAGATCTACAGAGGGATGATGTAGTAAAGACGGAACTGATAGAAATGAAAGTTTCTTCCTGCTGACTCTTATTTTGCCACCATGTAAGCCTGTGATAGTAAGGGATTTGCTTAATTGTTTGTTGGTTGCTGGTAGATGGTCAAATGGTCTATGGGACTTTGAGGGACAGTGTCTTTGTTACTGCACTTAGAAATCACAGGATAAGAGTGACTGTTTCTTACACCATTAGCAAAAACTTCACTAAAAGACAAGTCATTCAACCAAGCATCTTGTCTCAGGGGATGTGAAGGTTAGTAACACCTTGTAAATATGTAGATGGAAAAAAGAAATATCTGGTTCGTTTTCCCCTAAACCTTGAAAGCAAGTAGAGAATTTTCTGGTGCTTTTTTCAAGTGAAAGGTTTTGCTACAAAGTACTGCCTGTAAAGGGTGGGGTGGGAAGTCACACCTGATAACAGTGGGGAGTTTGTATGGTTGACTCTGGTGGTGATTTTCCTTCATATTTATTTGTTTTTGTATGCATGTGTGACTTAGTCCTTCCTTGTACAGATATTTCTGTACCCATTGCAAAAACTTTTCTAGGCAGAAGAGCTTTCGGTTTTCCTTTTACTACTTGATTAGCAAATGTGTTGATCCTAAATACATATATCCCTTCCTGTTGCTAATAGATCTCTCTCTCGTGGGCATGACTATATTACAGAGGGAAAGCTAGTGTTATTTAAGATTTTAAAACATCAAAATAACTGTAGAGCTATGTAATAAAATACATCAATACTAATATATGTGTATGACAGAAGTGATAACATTGGCATGATTACTTCTTGGTTTAGGGTCGATAGATTGATTCTCTGGAAAAAAAGATTGTGAAGGTACTGCACCTGGGCTTTGTTGATAGCTTTAGCTATTACTCAGCAACATCACTTTGAAGACAGACCCATTTTGTTTAATTTTATTGCATTACAAACGAATGAGTAATTTAACACTCCTTTCAGAAGTTAAGTATAAGCTCTGTATCTCCATGAGAAGTCATCAAATATTTAGTAGCATAGGTGAAAGTTACATGGAGAACAAATAAAAAAGAAGATAAAGCCATGCCTTAGTGTCTCCTGTTTACATTGTGCAACAGTGCAGGTTCATTGGAATATCCTGCCCATGACTGAATTTCACAGAGAAAAATCCCACAGACAGGAAAACAGAAAATTAAGAAATAAGTAAAAAAAACTATTCAAAACAGATCTTCAGATAGATGGCTAAAAATACATCTGTGTAATTCTATAGTGTGTGAAAGTGAGAAACAAAACTGATAGCTTTCAGTCTATACTACACACAATGTGTAAACTTAAAGTTTGGTGAAAAGGTGTCTAGCTTGATGAAAACATTTCTTTGCTATGGTTTTAAAGTGAGAAACTGCGACAGCTTCTTTTTCTTCAGATGATCCCCTTTAATCATTGGTCTGGCTTTGAACATTTTTGGTGATGTTCTCCATTAAGTTCATGGTCCAGATCAATACACTGACAGGACTTTGCCATTGACTTTCTCTCCTGGCTGAAGCAAGTTTTGCTTTATTTTATTAACAAGTTATGATTCATCTGTAGATGTGCCGTGGATCAGATGTCATAAAATTCTGTTGCTGATGGATGAGATACTTCCCTGAGTTACTAGAGCTAGTTACTCAAACAGTAACTGCAACTGGTTTTGTTCATCCATAGATGCTTTTATGCTCTGGTGGATTTTCCATTTATTTGGTTTGGAGCATTCCCTGAAAAAAAAAATCTCATTAATGAAAACGGTCTTATGACCATACTTTGGCTGATCTGACAGGAAGGCATCTGCATTGGTATTTTGTGCTTGGAAGGAAGCCACGAATACATATTCATCACTTCAGAAAGTGAGCTCCTAAGGCTTGTTGTGGAAAGCAGGTAGAGGTCTGAATTTTGCTGTGATTACAGCAAGTCACATGGCAATTATTAATTATTTGGCATTATCGTTTTGTTCACAGTTCCATCCCAAAGCTTCAAATCTGAGACCACTTGGGTTTTAAAGGTCTGTTGTTCAGAGATCAGATTTTGAATGTCCAACTTTCCCATTTTCGGACAGCAGTGTCAGAGTAGTACTAGTAGTACTAAGTTTAAGGAGCAATTCATGACTATGAGAAGAGACAATATTTATTCAGTCAAGGACAGCTTTTCAGAAAGGCAAAATCTGCTTGGTTTTGCTGCCAAAATAGCTCACTTTGAAAAAGGTGCAGTTCTGAGTTTAATTCTATACACTTTGTACAATTTGCAGTTTACAGATAAGCAAAACATAACTACTGCAGACTGAAGAACATCAGTTTATCCTGGTTGATCATTAGAACTTTGATTCATAGGTGTTGCATTCTCCAATGCATTCATATAATGCACAAAAATAGATCAAAACACTTGTCTTTGATGTAAATCTTCAAGGTATTTTTCTGCATTAATTATTTATTTTTTTCCCCCCAAATAAAAAAGAGTCCATGATAACTTCATCTTCAAGATACAGAAGTTAGATGGTCTAAATGCTGATAAAAATATTGCTTGCAAGGAATTGCCAGAATAAAAATATTTCCAGATAAACATTTTAAAGTAGATTTTGCTCTCTTTTCTTGAATATGTGTATGACTTGAAGTGCAGCTATTCTTGCAAACTCTGCTTGATGAATAATGGCAGAGAGAAAGATTAAACTATCAGCTGGCTTGCTTGAGGGATTTCAGTTTCTGTGGTGTGCATGCTTCTATTAGCTTTGAATGCTTTTTGTCAAAATATTGGGACATATTTCAAATACAGTATAAATTTTGATCTGTCACATGTAAAATTCTGCGCAGAATTCATTGACTTTACAGGACTTCCAGAGGTGATAACACAATCTTATGCTTTACTAGAATGTTTCGAACTTCACTTAGGCTAAAAGCATTGGATTCTTTTGCTGTTTGGGGAATGTAATGATGCCATGGGTTCATACATTTGCCTTGCACTCACATCCATCTCAGTGGCATGAGCATGCTCAGGGTGCTGGTGCTGCTGGACTTTGCTGGCGAAAAATGCTTCTCAAGAAATTGTAACAAGATCTTGGTTGAATAAACCATGTCCTAACAGCTCCAGGGCCTCATCATGACCGCCTGGAGAAAGCCACCACCCAAGCTCGGTGGAATCCATTCTCAAACCACTGGTGGTGGTCAAATCCTGGAGAGAAGATGCAAGAGCCCACGCAAGCAACCAAGGGTAAAGAATGTCATGTTAAGAGGATGCTTTGATTAGAGGTTGAATAACCAGAGGGCAGCAAGCTTCAGAAGCATTAAGTGTGTATGTGGGTTGAATGTGTGATATATGTCACTGCTTTTTGTTACTGTGTGTTTGAAATGGGAAAAGCAAAGTACTGGGCTTTGTTTCACTGACTGTACATTTGGTAGCGATAGAGCAGTTGTCCACATTGTCCATGTACTGCGGAAGTATTCTGCTTGTCTGAAAGGGATGAGTATGTGAGTCATTTTATAAAGGATGTACTTGGGTTTTGATTCATTCCCATTTGGAAGCAATTTAGAAGTAGACTATTCCGATGAGAAGGACTTGTAGGAGAAAGAAGAAAATGTTTTCAAGCCAGTACACTATGCTCATTCTGCTCGAAGAGGGCAGAATATGGCTAGTGCTGCAAGCATGCATAGGGCACTGAAATGTAGCCAGGAGCCACGTCGGGGCAGCTTCAGCAGGGCTGCGGCAGAGTGACGGATCCCTTCCGGGTGGAAGAGCCAGGAAGAGATAGGGACTGTGGGCAGCAGGTTGCTGTACACTCTCCTCCGTGACTATAAGGCTGCATGTAGGGAACACAGAAAAGCATAACTGCTGTCAGCAGAATACCTTGTGGGTGAGGGCTTCATGGCAGATTTAACATCATCACAGCAGATGTGACCTCAAGTGGCAATGGTTCAGATGATGAAGACTCTTCGGAGGAGACGATTTACCCAACAGTGTTTCCGGGCTGGGACAGGAGTGTGGCCAAGGATGAGTATGCTCCAAGTACTAGTAAGGAACTTCCTTTCTCTTTGGGTGGTTTCTTTCTTCTTTTTCCTCTCCTACCCAATATTGCTCCTCCTTTGCCACACATATATTCCGTGAAAGTTGGATGCCCTTTTCATCAACTGTTTCTTCAGAAATGTCTCTCTTATGATTGGAGAAGTTATATGAGGTTCTGATTGATAGAATGAAAATCTCTTCTATCACTGCTTAAACTTAATTTCCCCGTTTCATGTATATTTGAATGCATGCATTAACCCATGATTTTCCAAGAAAAAAAAAAGTTTATTTTTATTTTTTGGGAAAACAATGTTAAAATAATTTCAATTCGTATTATTTGCAATCTACATCTATATAATAGTAGTCTTCCTGTATGTTGAAGAAGACACAGGAACAAATTGGGAAGGTCAAACCCCAAATGGCCTTTTCATTGGGAAATGTCAGCAAAACAGCCTCATATTTACTATCTTCCACGCTCTTCCCGTGCACTCTTCTAACATCATCTCATTTGTTCTGTGACCTCAGATGCTTAGGCATGATCCAATACCATAACTCAGCTATTTTGATACATAGCCTTATTTTTCTGACATGCATAGTCTCACGGTGATCATCTGATAGCTCTTTTTTAGCTAAAAAAGACATCCATACCTAAAATCATTTTGTCTCAAAACCAGAAAACCACCATATATGAGGATCAAAGCCAAATGCTGTGTGTCACTGAAGCATGCAGTTTGATTCTTGGCCTTATAACTCATGAACGGCCTCAGCCCTGGGCGTTTTTTTTGTAATAGATGTTGCCATTAATGACTATACTCTAACAGTCTATAATCTAATAATCTGTTCCTTTTCTGTAATTTAATTTTATTTATTTTGAGCCCATCTTAATATGTTTTTTCTCTGTACACTTATTTACTGAGTAGTATTTATAAATCATTATTTATAAGCATTTTATTATTTTTTTCTGAAGATAGTGGAGTATTTGGGTTTTTCCAGCAGTGGTCTTCATTTTTAGAAGAAAATACAAAACGAGCAAGTCATCTTGCTTCAGGATTTTTTATTCTTTTGCCTAACTTTTGGGTATTCTGGTGCTAATTTATTTATCTTTGAGACTGTGCATGGGTGACTTATTCTATGTGGTGTATTGCATTCCAACTACCTTCTATGGCCTAGTGGTGTCTGCATGCTCCATGGGTGAAATGTGTACAGTCTCTGATCATAGACTGTTGTGGAAGTTTTATTTTATCTGTTCAATTGTATTATAACTTCCTTGACTAATGTTGGCTTCCTGGTGGCTGCCAAGGTGTTTTTGGTTTTTTGCTGACCATAGCTTTTGTGCTCAGTGGTGGATATTTTAACATGAATCTGAGTACCTCTTGAGTACTTAGCAAGCATGTTTTCCATGTATTCAGACATCTACATGTTCTTTAGATCCAGCATTATTCTTCAAACGTGACTTTAAATGTCTATAACTGCTGTAATCATTTTGCACTACCTCTGCTATACATTATTCTTCTACTGTTTGTTTTCCCCGTTCTTCTTCAGAAACTTTGCATCTGTCCAAATGCAAAGAAAAGAACAACTGGTTTTATGTAAAGGGATTTGATAAGAAGAACAGAGAGACTACGGTTAAGCTATGCACAAATTTTCTTTTTCCATCACCTTTATGGCACACACTAACTATAAAGTAATAGTGGTAGATGTAAAGCAGGGTCAGCATTGAATCCTCTGTTGTCCTAACAGCTGTGAATTCACAACACAAAACACTTCCGGAAATCTCCACACGAGATCATTGGAACCCTGCCTATACAGATGAAGAGGAGCAGTATCCTAGCTCTGCGGGGAGGGGTAAAGTAATTTAGCATTTCAGATAATATTCAGATTTGTGACATAATTCAGTGAAGTATGACACTCTTATGGTGCAGCTGATTGCAATTCCCATGCCATTAGCCTCATTTCAGTATACTACCTTTGTAGTAAAGCCCTCAGATATGGCATCTATAACATTAATCTGTCATTTCAAGTCTACCTTTTGCATCTAATCTTCATTACTTGAGACTTCTTCTCACGTCTCTGGGATTTTTAAACTTGCACCAGTAGTGTAATAAAACTGAGCAGACTGTAACATTTAGTGACCCACCTTGGTGATAAGAATTTTCTTTTTTCTACTTCAAAATTTCTATTGTAAAATCTGAAGACAAAAGACAAAAAAGGGACTTAATGATTCAAATACATGAAACTGTGCTACAAAGGATAATATACTACCTCCGGGTGAATGCAAACATTTTCCTATCAGTGTAAGTGCCAGTAGCCAACTGAGGTACTGAAAGTGTGTACATGTTTTTCAAGCCTAAGTACTGCTGTAGGCAAAGGCTTACCGAGTGCATTCTCTAGCTATTTTTGCTGTGTACCTAAATAGTTTCCAGTTTGTTTTTTTTTTAAACATAGCTGGATGTAAGCTTTGTTTCTATGATCTTTTGGCTATAATGCACAGCTTTGCCCTGTTAAGGAAAGGTTCAAAACTGAATAGCTGGAGGTGCAGCTTGATTAGGGGCCAGCTTTGTAATTGCGTAAAATTAGATTGTTTCATTGGACCTTGTGGAAAACCTTCTTTTACCTCTGCAAAAGCAATCATTTTCTGCATCCTGTACTAGTTCTTTGGAATAGCTAGCTTTCTGGTTCCAAGATTGTTTTGAACACTGGAGGTTTATACATTTGGCATCAGAACAGGTACTGTAATCACCAAGAAATCATCTTTTAGTTCAGAAGTATTGTTAGATCAGTTGTATTCATAAGTTAGTTAATTGTAACTTTTTTTTTTCAAGATACTCTATATGTATTTGGTTTAATTACCAAAAAAATTAATTACATTTGCACGAGTGCCTGAATGTGAAGATAAATATTCCTCCAGGTTTGCTCTTTCTGGGGAATAGTGTAGGTTTCTCCAGCTGGTGACTTACGGCATATGTAACAGGTTCGGCTCATTCTTGGCATGCTGTGATTAAGGACCTTTGCTTTATCTTTAGTATATTACTCGTTGAAACATTCGATACCTAAGGCAAATATATTTCAAACCGAGTTCTAATGCTCATCTCAGTGTTATAGGTATTCTTTTTTCTTTCTTTTTTTCTGGTGTATTCTTTCTAAGACTTTTAATGTTCATTAGAAAATCTCTTATGGTGATGGTACTTCAGGTGATTTCTGACTGCATCTTTCTGCTATGTAAACAACAGCAAATTAAAGAGTGAAATATTAGTTTATTTTATTAGGAAGAGCTTTAACTATTACTGAATTCAAAACAAGTATGCTTTTCAACTTTGAAGATATGAACCTACTTATTTCATTCATCCAGTTCCAGAAGAAATTAATTTCCTTGGAGCCAGCTTTGTAATTGTGTAATTGAGTTATTAACTCAAAAGAGAAAGTTCATCATCTTTTTCACTTTTAAAAAGCCAGAATACACAGACCCAACAGTTAAATTAGTATTAGTAAACATGAACTACAGATACAAGCTGTTGTTTCTATGTGTTCTTTCACTGCTTCTCCTATTGCTGTTCTCTGCTATTGGTCATTGGGTAATTTCTAGCACACTTAAATCTTCTTCCAGTCCTGGTGATGCCTTTGTGTTTAAAGGACTTCGTTTTCTTTCATCTTTCATTTTGCATCAAATGCAACAATGAAAAGTCAAAACACAAAAGCCAAGCACAATTTTGTGTAGACCATGCAGGTGAGAATATGACTGGTGTTGGGTATTTTGATCATTATTGATTCAATCATCATCTTATCAGCACTGGTTACAAGTGAAAATGGAAATCGTCAAGGATCAACCCAACCTCCACTATTACACAGCATTCATTATGGATGGATCAGTCAAGAACCTAATCCTGCAAATTCCACTGGGAGTATTGAACAACATGAATTTACTGTTGCAGGTGAAAATGATATTGGAAAGGAATCTTCTCATACAGGTAATATTACAGGTCATGTTTTAGTAAATTATTAGGCTTTACTAAAGGTTTAGTTTTAGGATTTTTTTTTATTAACAATTTTGCATTCTGAGGCTGTAACGGAGGTTCTGTGAATCAACATGAGCATTTCTGATGTTACTTTTTTATTATTATCATTATTCTGTTCTTCAGACCTGTTCCTGTAGGTTTGTTTTCTCTCCTATTTGAATTGCTTGTAAAGACCTATAGTAGATTAATTTCAGAACTCTCTCCTATGGTTTGTGTTCTGTGTCATGCTGTCACAAGATATTAACAGGCTATCTACCAGGGTTATAAGTGTAGGAAACAGTGGAAATGTAATCATGTCTGTTGTATTTTTCACATATTTGGGAGCTGTGTTCACTCCCCTCCTGCAAGTCATTGGACCTGAGGGTTTTTTCAGTTTTTGTTAATATGGCAATTATATCTAAAATTTTTTATCTACAATATCTACTCTCCCTGGTTTTCAACTATGACAAGATGATACTGTTGATGAAGGGAAGAAATCAAAGCATAGTGTAGAATAAAAGAGAGGCTTCTCTCTTCCATTGGTCAAAGCAATTGAAATGTAAAAGATCAAATTATACTGTAAAGCTAGTAACTAAAATTTGACAGATAGTGGTTTCTGTTCCTGTGAGTGTACTAAATTTACTAGATAATGACTGATGTGCTGTACTAAGCACTGCCAACAGTGAATTTAACACAGTCATCATCCACTCTTGCAGATTATCAAATACAGGCCACTGAAGACAAGCATATCATGACATGCTGTAAAATGTGAATCTATTCCTTCAACTAAATGTAATCTTCTTAGCAGAAGTTTTGAGTAGCTCACTGCTTCAGCAGTCCCTAAGCCCATGTTCCTTTAAGATATCAAATCCATATGTCTAATCAACATCCTTTAAAAATCTACTGATACAGTGCAATATGTTACTGATGTATATAAACACTATACTATACTATACTATACTATGCTATGCTATGCTATGCTATGCTATGCTATGCTATGCTATGCTATGCTATGCTATACAACTATAGTAATATAATTTGGCCTAGTTGTGATTAAATTTTAACACCCGGTGGCAATTTTCTTGGGGTTTTTTAATTGGCTTGGGGGGTGTTAAGGAGGGTTATGCTACTTTGAGTACTCGCTGTGACTGTCTAATAACAGTTGCAGATTGGTTGATATGGACAATATCAATATTTTTCTAAATAACTGCAATATCAAATATTCTCCCTTAGAATGCTGTCTTATTTATTGTGTGCACCATTCACAAATCTGCAGCATGTGCTAGCCTTCCCCTCTGTCAGACTTCCCTGTAAATTTTCCTGGAGATGCTGCTACTAATAAAACAGTGACATTTTGAGAGGGTAAAAAAGGATATAGTCAATACACTCAAATTCTGTGATTAAAATCGTAATGATTGATCATATTCTTGCAGTTATTTCTGCCTTTGCTCTTCCTAATTCTGCATTAGTGCATATTGGTTTGATATTCAACAAATACAAAGTCAACAGCATGATTCAGGGAAACACTTTTGAAAAATAATGAGGTGTCTTGATTCTGAAAAGCATATGCTCAGTTTGAGGAAGGAGTCAGTCCAAATGGTGACAACAGCCAGCTTTTCTAAACAGAAACCAGAATGAGAAGCAAATCGGCTTTACTTCTCTTTGCCATTATATGTAGTAGACATGTGAGCAAGGCCTGTCATAGAGACAAGAATTGAAGAGGAGAATAATATAAGAAATGGATCTTTATATACTGAGTTCATAATTGCTTCACCGTCATCATAACAGCTATGGCCTCCAGCCATGGTGCCAAACAGAACGACTCAGCACAAGACCCATTGGTGTATCCAGGTTGGGATAAGGGAGAGGATTATGCCACACAACCTGCTGTAATGGATAGAATTATTCCTTCCAGAGAGAATAATCGTCAAAAAGAGTCTTCCACTACAGGTACTAGTAAAAATGTTGATTACGTGTATTTCATCACTTCTGTCTCTCAGATGGCCTGTCTTGGAAAGATATTGCATGAACTTGTAGAGAAGAGTAATTTACTGATCTCTTTAAGACAATGATATAAATTATAGGGTCATTAGTTTTCTCAGTGCTCTGGCTGCAAGGTGGTGAGATAGAGTTTTCAATTTTAGCTCTCTATAAAACATTTTTTTTTTTATTTACCAACACCAATTTTAGTACTTTCTGTTCCTTAGTGACGCATGACTATTGAATTGCGTCTCACTCATTACATGAGTTATATTATTTGGTATTGCCAAACTGTTTTTACCATGAAGCTGAATTCATACTTAAGTATATTTATGCATCAATAGGGTAATGCTTTTAATTTGTGAATATTCATCTAGGGAAAGAGTATTCTTTTCATAGATTTTATTGAAACATTTGTCCCTTTGGTTTGTAGAATGATGAGAGAAAGGAATTTACAAAACTGTCATGACACAACATCATGATGCAGTCACGTATACCACATACCATTTATACTATCAAAATAATGTTCTGAAAACATGATATGAGAAAAAACATGACTTATTCCTGAAATAAGAGGACAGATTACTTTAATCCTTTCTTAAACAGACAATGCTCAGAACCAATTTTTGATTTTCTGACAACTAATTAAATTTCTTCTTTGGTTGCCGTGTGTTCCTCTGAAGGTATCTCTTCTGTCTCATTGCTTTTGCCGTTATACGGCATTAGCTAACTATTCTGAAAAAGCAGAACAGATTAAGTTATGAAGCTGGGAAGCTGCTGGCAATGAAAATAAATAGAAAGCCCTATTTAATTTTCTTCTTTATGATCCAATTAGAATAAAAACCCTAAAGACTAACCTGCATATGAAGAAGAGAAGAACAATGTGGGTGGTGGGTTCAGTAAACACCATACCACAAAGTAATTCTAACAAGTAAAATTCTTCAGTAATGCCTAAATTTGAAGCTGATTCTGGGAGAAACCTAGTCTTATGACTGCCATGAACAGAACAATGAATTATAACCATTTTCTGTAATCTGTCACAACTCACAGAATCTTGAGCAACAAAGGAGAACCAATGCCTGTAGAAAGGGTTCTTTACTGTCAGTACTGACATAACATCAAACACAGTGTAGCAGCATTTGACGGTCCGTGAAGCTGAGGATCTGTGGCCACCATCAGACACAGGTCAGGGATTTCTCCTGACTGCTGTCTCTATGTCCTATCCCTGTGTCCGCTGTCCTTGGGAATCTTTTTAATTAAGTAAAAAAGTGGCTGAGAATAGCCAATGAAAATATCTGATCAATATATTGAGAGAGTGGTCATGATGCACAGGAGGACAGAAGGTCTCCCTTCTCTTCCCCTTTTGTGTCGAGAAAAGGATAGCAGTGGTTTAAAGTGAACAGGAGACTTGAAGTGGTGAGAATGGGAGGGGGACGGCAGTACTCACATGGAATTATGAGCTGATTAAATCATCGTGGTAACAGCTGTTGCCTCTTCTGGCAATGCCCACCATGAAGACCCAACTCAGCCACCTCTGCCTTCAGATGATGAACCAGGACAAGGCACTGAAGGCATCACACATCCCATAGATGCCCCTGGGGATGAGGTCCTCAACAGGACCACAGCTGGTACGAAGAAAGCTGGTGATGACTCTCCTCTGACGGGTACCAGTAAGAATAACAGATCATACACATTTCTCATGCCTGATGAGAAATGAGACATTATTTCTTCTGAAATTGACTCCTTTCAGTATCTTTCTCATCCTGGGGGTCTACATTCTCGGTGTGGATTTGCTGTGGTAGGATTTTTGCTGTTTATAAAATTACCTTCTGGACAAGGCATAAGGGAGTCCTTGCTGGTACACTTGGCAGTTTCTACCCTTTGCTGAAGCATGTTCTTGGGTGGCCTCCTGACTGTTCTGCAAGACACACACTCTGGTGATTCTGAATCCCCAATCCCATCTTCCTTTCTTGCGCAGCAGTGGGATCAGGTTTGATATGCTTTGGCACCATCATTCGTGTGGTGGAGGTGCTCTGGTGGGTTAATCAGATGGCTTGTTCCTGTGACTCAGCAGCAGCACCATCTCCGGGGACTGCTTTCCCAGTGGTGAGGGCAGGGCAAACAGAAGAATTATATCCCATAAATTCTGCTTTCAGTTCCTTACTCCTCCTCACTGGTGGGTTGCCAGGCAAGACCACCACAGATCTGGCTGCAGTATGGCTGCTCACTCCTGAGTTACAGGATCAGGTTATTGCTATTGTGGTCTCTTCTTCTGAAGGTCTTCCCTCTCCATCTGTCACTGGGATCTGTATATGTAGCCAATGTCCCCCTCCGACATGGTGAGTATGTGTGTGGTCCTTAAGGGTCTCTCAGAAGCCAGTGACAGTGTGGAAGAAGAAGGGGAAGCCTTCATGTCATCTCTCCTTCTGTGCTTTGAATGAAGAAAATGAACTTGCTTTCTGGCTTGCTGTGGTACAGGAAAGGGAAATAATGTGGGGGTGGTGTTGTGAGCACTCACTTTTAAAGCTGATCATGCCGTCACCATGGCAGTCACAGATTCCGTGGATGATGTTAACCGAGAGAAAGCAACCAAGGAGCCACTGACACCTGCCACTCCATCTGGAAGGGAAAGTGAGCAAGCAAACACCACAGATGGTTCCCATGTCAGTTGGATACCTGGAGTTTTCCCAGGCATGGAAGATTATCTTAACCAATTGCAGACCCCTCTTCCTACTAGTAAGAACTACAAATTATGAACATTTTCATTTATCCATCAGTCAGTTATTAATTTGTACAATGGTGATGGTCCAAAATCATGTGTACTAACCATAATTGTAAATTATTGTCAGATTATTATTTCCTTTTGGGATTTTATTATTGTTTATAAGCTCTTTGTACGAAGTTGTTAGAGGGCATCTCTTCCTATGCAAAGCAGAGAACGTTTGCTAAAAGAATGAAAATGATGTTTTGCAAATAACCTTTTCTTATATTCTGTTATCTGTATGTGGTAAGACAAGTATTACAGTGAACAAGTGTAAACTTTCTCCCCATGCCCATACATATGTGATAGCACGTTGTCTTTCTTTTTTGCTGGGCACAAATGTAACACTTACGTAACACTGAACTGTCAGTCACTTTTCCCCTCCTCTGTATCCCTCTACATTGGTTGAATATGTATCAAAAGAAAAGTAATTCTCTGTGAAACCTTTTCTCTCCTAGGTGTATTTGCTGTTGGTATCTTGCCGCTGATTAATTATAGCTTTGTTACTGGGGTATTACTGACATTAGAAGTTGTGAACAACTCTTTTTTAAAGGGTTATTCTTCTGAGAGAGTTAGGGCAGTTAACAGTAAAAGTCTCCTTATTACACTATATATAACCTTCCTTTTTTTGTGTATGTAGTCACATGTTAATAATACGGGAAATTAAGGGACTTTTCCTTATACTCAAATGCATTTTCCATAAAAATAATCATCCTAACAATAAGGTTTTTTCCAAATGCTACTTCTCGTGTACACTAATCCAAATGCTATTTTCATGCACTTTCTTGGTTAGTCCACTAAGCCATCCCAGGGTAGATTTTGGCCAATGCTGTGTGGACATACTTTGCAAATAAGCAAGATTATGTACCAATATTCTTATAGCATTATACAGCAAACACTTTAAAGATAATTCTGTTACTAATTAATTAATTAATATACGTTATTTCATAGAATCATAGACTGATTTGTGTTGGAAGGGACCTTAAAGATCATCTAGTCGCAACCCCCCTGCCATGGGCAGGGACACCTTCCACTAGACCAGATTACTCAAAGCCTCATCCACCCTGGCCTTGACCACCTTCAAAATGGAACATCCACAATTTCTGTATGTAATTCATACATTGTCAGGTAGAATTTGGCCTACTTTTTTTTTTTTTTTCCCCCAGAATTTTATATAAAACCCATAAAATCAACCATATGAAAATTTCCTGAGTTACAGTGTTTTGACATAAGCACAGCAATTTAAATGCAACATATGTATTTGACAGAATTTTATTGGAAAGATAAATCTATTTTTAATAATGGCTTCCTACTAAACCAAACTCATTTCTTCATGTTGCTACGCTTTTCATTTAATCCAAGCTGCCTCCTTAATTTTATGTGCAGATATTACACACTATGAAAAAATTTTTCCTACTCTCTGTTTTTAGCATATAAAACCTATAAGAACTGGTTTGAAGATCATTTTCAAGGTGAAGATCTGCATCAAATCTTTACATTGTCAGTGCCCTGGCAAAGGCTTATAATGCCATATTCCCAAAACTCTTCCTTTTTTCATTTATCTTCTCTTGGTGCTTTTTAAAGAACACAGTAGAAGGGAATCACTAGGACACTACCATCATCACAAATAGTTTATTTATTGAAGGGTTCATTCATTTGTAATGTTGCCCCATATAGCTGTAACAGAATGGAAAGGATTCATGAATATGTTGGCAGAGTACAGTTAAAGGCTTTCTCTGAACAACTGAATGGCTTGGTGTACTATAAGACTTTCTTTCACTTGCTTTTTCTCTACAGCAATGTTTAAGCTGTGTTCTGCCATCACACTAATGACTGACCTGTTGTCCAAGTGTCCATGGAATAACAGTCCACTGTAGAAACCCAAAAAATAACTGACAAAAAGAAAAAAATCTAGTATGTCATCAAAACGAAACGAGCTTTTGAGGATCCCTCCCTGTCACTTGCAAGCGCCTCCCCAGAGCCAGAACAGCAGGGGACATGACTGAATCCTGCTGCTTCTTCTCAGTGCTCGGGGGGCGGGGGGAAGAGTGAATGTAGCAGTTCTCTAAGTTCATTTTAATAAATGTACGTGTACCTTTCTCAGGGGCTTTGTGGTGGAAAAGCTCTGGCATTTCTCAAGGATGGTATAAAGCACCTTAAAAATCTGCTGATATGTAGGGTAGACAAGTGAGTGTGTTCATCTTGGTTCGCTTTCTTGGAGGCTAGATACAGACCCTTAGCTGCGGAATGAGTGTTCTGTCCTTTGCTGGTGAGACAGCACAAAAAACCTCACCAGTCAGTAAGTTTCTTGTTAATACAAATAATGAAAACATCTGGAAGATTCATTAACTACTTGTTGGCTAAGCTTAACAGAGGGAAAAAACGTGCTTCTCACTTTTGTATTTGCCAGCTGCTATTAGGAAATGAGATCATAAATGATGGCTAGAAATGAGTTGCAATGTGTGATAAAGGAAAAGAACTTTACAGCTGATTAGAGTAAGTGCTTAATTTGCTCTGTTAGAGTCTGGAAGAATTCAGAGAGGTGGAAGTCTCTAATGCAGTGATAATGAAGTAGTAGTCCTGAATAAAATCACTATATCTATAGTCAGCTGATAACTTTAGAGTTGGGATACCCATATGGCAACAGCGTGGGCCAGAAATGTAATTGCATAAAAGTTCAAGAGATATGGCCAGCATAGTAAATACTTAAGTCTGGAAGTATGCATTTTGATTTAAGATCTAATACCATCTTAGAGCCAAATTACACAACTTACTGAAAAGGACAGGAGGATCCATCCTTAAGTTTACACAGAGCATTTTTTCTATTAGGAAAAATATTTTGAATTTTTAAAGGCCCACTCTATTCAGAGCTATCAAATTTAAAACCATTCAGAGAACTATTGTATTTTATGAAAGCATCAGATTTTTTGAAATGCAGTTTTATCCTGTGTAGGAATAAAATTAAAAGTTTCAAGATTTCTCTATATTAGTTATTTTAGGTTTAAACAAAAAAGTAAAGTTCTTTCTTTCTCTTTTTCTCTCTCTCTCTTCTATTCTCACTCTCTTTTCCCCATAGAACAGACATGTTTGACATGTGTGACAAAAGCCTCTTCAAAAAGTTGACAACACTCACATGTCTTTACATTTTGTCCAGAAAAATTCTAGGCAATTATAATTGCATTTTGGTTCACAAAAATATAGCGTGATCAAAACTGAAGCATATGAGAGACAGGAGGGGAAAAGCATGAGCTTTGTTATTCCCAATGCAAAAACTAGCCATAGCTCAGATGAGTATGGTGATTATGTAATAGTTTTCCATATAAATACTTTTTAATGCCTTCAGCATGAACTTTCTAGATGATGTTTTTTTAATTGCGAAAGTCATAGACTTTGTACCTCACTGCTAAATATTCACTAAGCATATTTGGCCTAACAGATAGTTTTGTTCTTTAGGATCTACCTCCGATATATATGGCAATCAAGGACCACACAAGGGACATTATGAATCCACAACTTTCCCCGGAGAGACCACAACAACAAAAATAGTTTCACAACAAAGGTTGGCCCAGGTACCAGGTAGGTTTTTGTAATCACATGTTTTAACAATATAAGCACAGAATTGTATTACTATGAACTGAAGTGAGAGATGAAAATGTAGGTGTAGTACGGTTGTTCAGACTTTGTTCTGAATCAGATGATATTCAGTATTTTCACTAGTAGTCAGAAAAATGGAGCATGTTGTAACTCATATCATTTTCCAGCAGTATCATGATGAGAGAAATTGTGCATTTGGAGAACTGGACTAAGATCCAAATAACCTTTATAAATTTCTATGAAATCAGGCAAAATTCAAGAAATATATATGCAAAATATCAGATACACAAGAATGTTTGGTGAAAATAATAACCTGAGTGTTGCAGAATAATCTTGCAGATTAAAATGGAATAGAAAGAAGGCAACGCCATGATATAATTGCAAAGGAATGCAAATATATTCTGGGACATATTAGCAGTAAAGTAATTCATAAAACAGAGAAAGTAATTATCCCACTCTACTTAGGCCTACGAAGTCCAGAGCTGAAGCTCTGTGTTCAGTTCAAGGCATTTCATTAATCACATAGAAAACAAATAGAGACAAGCACAAATAAAATTCTGGAAAGGTTACTTTGAAGAATTCATCATCACCTTTTGAAGAACTCATTATTTTCAGAGAAAACTGAAGGGAGATACAAGAAAATTATGCTAAAAAAAAAGAATGCTTATCTGTTTATCACCATGGAGTAATAATAATTAACTAATTAGAAGAAATAATTTGTTTCAAATAAAACATAGGAAGCTTGTTAAATGAGGGAGACTTGTTTCAAACAAAATAAAGGAGATACATAGCTCTTAGAAGCGGGTAGCTGTCTATAATGGTAGTACAGCATAAAGAACAGGCCGCTGTGAAGGTTGTGAAATCTCCTTTACTAAAAATGTTAAAAGAAATGGAATATTCCTCAGCCATATTCTTATTGACCTTGTTTCACTGGAGTGAAATGTAACTGACATGACTTCTTAGGGTCCCATCTAGTTTTCTAGTTCCTCTTTTTTTCAGAGTTTGCCCCCAAAATAAAGTAAGATTTTAAATGAAAACAATGAACAGTTCACTCTACCTGAAAGTCATTCTGCTTTTGTGCCTAGGACTGCAGGTGTATCATTACTGTCTTTTCTTTTGCTCTTGGAGTAAATTAGGGATACAACTCCTCCTCACCTATGCCTACCAAAGCACAGTGCTTAGAGGTACTAACAGTGATGGGGTGTTTCATCTGAGCTGGCCTATGTATAGCTGAACGATGAAAATGTATTTGATTTACACAGAAGCACTTTGTAAAACAAACATTCATGCAAGCTAGGGAAAAAAGTCTGACAGTTTAAAGAATATAAAAGAGCTTGTGTTCTTGCAGTTCTGTGAAATGGCAAAACTATGTGAGATACACTAACACACTCTCCTCCCCTCTCTTAACTCTCCCCACAGAATGGCTGATCATAGTTGCTGCTCTTGTGGCACTTGCGTTGATTCTTGCAGTGTGTATCGCTGTTAACAGTCGGAGAAGGTAAGGCATCCCCTTTTCTTTTTCAAAACATACTACCTTGCTATTTTCTTCATCGTAAGGCTTCAAAGCTTTGTGAAAGAGCATAGAAGTGGAAGACAGGAAAGAACTTCCTCTGCAAAGCTCTGTGACTTGGGATGAGAAGGCCCAGGTCACTGTGTCTTGCACAGGTCACACTTCAGTCTTCACACTCATATGGAACCATGTGAAGTCAGTAGGTGTATTAATCATTTGGTCTTTACTTGAAAATGGAAACTAACTGGATACAGATCACAGAGAATTAGGTATTCTCATTACATATTAATAGGAAAATCCTGTCCACTGAGAATGAAGACTATGTGAGGTGGACATAGACAGTAGCAACTACAGGATGAGATGAGTATAATCTTCCACTGTTAATAGTGTTGTCTTTGTACAGTGTGAAGGGCTGTATTAGACAATCTCTATCACAGGATTAATTCGTTCCTCCCAAAGAAAAGGCGGTATCACAGCTGGCAGTCAGGGGCATATATTCTAAAATTGCTATCAGAGCACTCAATGCTTTATTCACTCCACTTCACAAATGAAGAAGCTGAGGAGCAGAAAGTTGCAGTCATCTGTGTGCAAAGTTAGCCAGGAAATTTGAACAAAACTCTAGCCTAAAGAATAGGCTGTAATGTTCCTAACTCTTTCTTTTCTCGGGGGGGGGCTGTTCTGAGATTACTTCTCAATTGTGTTACACAACTTTTTGCTACTTGAATGGTAAAGTAACACTGTAACAGAGTAACTATTTTCTACTTAAATGTTGAGACTGTATTATATGTTGAGATTAATATGTGGAGATTTTTGTTGAGGAAGCACAAGCAAATTTATTCCTAGCCTGCGGGCTGAAGGAAAGCACAGGTTAATGCTTCTGTGAAATAGTGTCAAGGTCCTCTAAAGTGCGGCATGGGTGCTAGAATAAAGCACTGCCACCACGGTGAGGAGCAACCCAGGCAGTCCTGCCCATACAGAAGGCTTCTATGAGACAAAACTAAATGCCAAATTGTCAGACAGAGTAAACTGATACAGTTTTGCTGAAGTCAGTAGTGAGATGCCACTGAGTATGTTTGCCCTATGACTGTATCCACAGTATCGGTGCTTCTCTAACATTATTAGAGGTCTGTTGAAATAAGAAAGCTGTCAAGCATATTGTGAGACAGAAAACTCTACAGCTTTCTTTCTGTGAAGTGATTCTGGAGCTACACAGCCCGAACAGCATGGCTTATTTACTTATATGTTACTCTGTTATGCCTTTAAAAGTAGATACTGCCATTGTTTCCTCCCTCTCAGCCCAGAGTCACCATAGGCGCAGACAAACAGGGCCACTACGGCTAATTATAGATTGCATCTGACAAGAAATGAAACAATCTCAGAGCTGTAAATTGTACCACTAACGGAAAACATATCTTTTACTTTGAGCTTCCATGCAGCTGGGAGTGAGTCGCAAAGAGAGAAAGAGAACGTGGGTGCATGTATGTGTGCAAATGCATAGAGTAGACCCTAGTAATATGTATTAATCACTGTGAGGAAAACTTTTTGAAGCAGGGACATACTCTGGTATGCTTGAAACAAGTGGAATTTTTCTTTCACTTTACCAGGATCCTAATGATAACAGGAGTAAGTCAAGAATCTTTTCTTCATCTATTCTGTTAAGTGCTAATATGCTGAAAATCCCTAGAGAGGTAGTTACTGTGCAGTCAGCAAACTGCACCTGAATGCCAACTAACCTGAAACTAACATTGCAGCAGTGCTATAAGAAAACTGGATAGCTGAGAAAGGAGGATCGAGCATCTCAGTGTTAGCTGAGCAGTAAGTTGAGAACATTTCGAGCATTAATTTATTTTAAAAGTAAGAAGAATCTGAGTTTTTTCTGTCAGCTGCACCATTTTTTAAATTAATGCTAACTGCAGCATCCACATTTCAGGCTCCTTCAGGTTGTCTGAAAAAGCCTAATGAAGTGCAGGCCTTAGTTTCAAGATAGTTAACTTCCTGGTTCAGCAAGCAATAGATTTAACCTTTCTACTTAGGATGTCAATGTGGCATAGAATTCAAGCATTTCAAACAAGCAATTGGCCCTTCTCAGTGAATAAAAAATTACTTGGCTATATTATTTCCTTTTTTTTTTTTTTAAATTGATGTTTGTCATAAGTTCCCACTGACTGGAAAAGGGGAAACATACCCCTGTTTTTCTTAAAAGGGAATAAAGGAAAACCTCAGGAACCATAGGCTGGTTGATCTTACCTCTGCGCCTAGCAAGATCGTGGAGCAGATCCTCCTGGAATCTATGCTAAGGCACATAAAAAATAAGGATGTGTTTCATGACAGTCAACGTGGCATCAGTAAAGACACATCGTGGCCTTCTACGATGGGGTTACAGGTTTGATGGATAAGGGAAGAGTAACTGACATCTACTGCCTGGTCTTGTGCAAGATGTTTGACACTGTCCTGCATGACATCCTTGTAAATTGGAGAGACCTGAATTTGACAGGCAGACCACTCGGTGGATAAGGAATTGTGTGGATGGCCGCACTCAAAGAGTTGCCGGGATATGTCCAAGTGGAGAACAGTGATGAGTGGCGTTCCTCATGGGTTGGTACTGAGACCAGAGCTGTTTACCATCTTTGTCAGTGATATGGACAGCAGGATCGACTGCACTCTCAGCAAGTTTGCCAGTGAGGCCAAGCTGTGTGGCACGGTTGACATGCTGGCAGGAAGGGATGCCATCCAGAGGGACTTTGATTGGCTTGAGAGGTGGGCCCATGCAAACCTCATGAAGTTCAACACAGCCAAGTGCAAGTTCCTGCATGTGGGTCAGGGCAATCCTGGGCAAATATACAGGCTGAGTGGAGAATCGATTGAGAGCAGCCCTGCAGAGAAGGACTTGAGGGTGCTGGTGGATGAGAGCTGGCAATGTGTGCTTGCAGCCCAGAAAGCCAAACGCATCTTGGGCTGCATCCAAAGCAGCGTGGCCAGCAGGGCGAGGGAGGTGATTCTGCCCCTCTGCTCCGCTCTCATGAGACCCCATGTGGAGTAATGCATCCAGCTCTGGGGTCACCAACACAAGAAGGACATGGACCTGTTGGAGTCAGTCTAAGAGGAGGCCACAAAGATGATCAGAAGCCTGGAGCCTTCTGCTGTGAGGACAGGCTGAGAGAGTTGGGGTTGTTCAGCCTGGAGAAGAGAAGGCTCCAGGGAGACCTTATAGCAGCCTTCCAGTGCCTAAAGGGGGCTACAGGAAGGATGGGGAAGGAGTCTTTCTCAGAGAGTGTAGTGATAGGATGAGGGGTAACAGTTTTACACTGAAAGAGGGTAGATTTAGCCTAGATTTTTTAGAATTCTTTACTGTGAGAGTGTTGAGACACTGGAACAGGTTGCCCAGAGAAATTGTGGATGTCCCATCCCTGGAAGTGTTCAAGGCCAGGCTGGATGGGGCTTTGGGCAACCTGGTAGACTGGAAGGTGTTTCTGCCCATGGCAGGGGGGTTGAAACAAGATGCTCTTTAAGGTCCCTTCCAACCCAAACCATTCTGTGAATCTATGATCTCAACCAAAAAACAAAATGGCCAAAATTCGGTGTGGTCCTATTCAGTTAGTTAGTCTGCTTGTTGCAAATAAGGCTGCCTCTGTCTAGTGCCTGTTGTGAAAAGTGTTAGGATCTCCTTCCACAGTCCCACAGAAGACGCTGCAAAGCCTGGCCACCATATCAGAAAAGACACTCTGAGCTGATCTTTCAAAGGCTGTAGAGCTCTACAGCTCACTGGCCTCTTTTGGCATTTCATGGCTGCAGAGCAGGAATCATTCCCTAGGGTGTGTGTAACATTAGTGCAGTGAACTGAGCTACTTTGTGTAAAATTACCCACATCTATTGGTCAGTAAGCATGAAAAAGGTAATAGTTCAGAAAGATAATAGTATAATTGAAATACCAGATTAGTCATTCAGGCAAAATATGCTTCATTTAAGAAGAAAACACTTTAAAGTACAACTTCACAGAGACATTATCCGTCTTAAGAGAGCTGTGCTTTCTATATTTAGTTTACACAAGGTTGTTCGAGGACAAGTAGGATAGAATTATAGAGTCATAGAATTGCCTGGGTTGGAAGGACCTTTCAGATGATCTAGTCCAACCATCAGCCTAACTCTGACAAAAACCATCACTAAACCATATCTCTAAGCACTATGTCTACTTGTCTTTTAATTACCTCCAGGGATGGTGCCTCAAGCGCTTCCCTGGGCAGCCTGTTCCAATGCTTAATAACCCTTTCAGTGTAAAAGTTTTTCCTAACATCCAGTCTAAACCTCTCCTGGTGCAACTTGAGGCTGTTTCCTCTTGTCCTTATCGCCTGTTACTTGGGAGAAGAGACTGACATCCACATGTCTACAGCCTCCTTTCAGGTAGTTGTGGAGAGTGATAAGGTCTCCCCTCAGCCTCCTCTTCTCCAGGCTGAACAACCCCAGTTCCCTCAGT